>PVKC010002567.1:0-42831 GCA_004027635.1 Crocidura indochinensis
ATAATAAACCAAGCTAGCCAGGAAAGGATGATCATGGAGTCCATGACCTTTTACCTTGTACTCTCTGCCTCGAACCCAAAAAGATAGAATACCTCTTTATTTATTAAAACGAATTCCCAATACCATGAGGCTTCAGGTCAAGAGAGAGAGACAAAAAGTACATATTCAGTGGACTTTTACATGTCAAAGGAAGAGGTTTAAGAAAGGATGACGCTGGAGGAACACCTTGATTTAGGGTTGATAGTAGGCATCATCTTACACTCTTGGAGCCGGCCGCCGGGGCTACACACAGGGCGCGCACTGACAGAGGCTAGGAGCAGAGTCCTGACTCCTGGAAAAGCGGCCCAGCACACAGAAGAGCCAACTTAAAAGTGTAAAGAACCACATGTGGCTGGCGAGCCGCAGGTTGCTGACCACTGACCTAGTACATCAACTGTGCTCAGTCATTGGCTGAGGGGTGGCTTGACTTTAGTGCTTTCTTGCTGAGAATGATGTTCAGAGTATAAGGTCTACTTGGCCTCTGAGAAGCCTGTTCTCCCAATATTTTCTCTCTTTCTCTGTCTCTCTCTGTCTCTCTGTCTCTCTGTCTTTGTCTCTCTGTCTCTCCCTCTCTTTCTCTCTTACACACACACACACACACACACACACACACACATCATCTACCACTCTAATTAGAGCTCTGGAGATCTTCTCAGCTCTAAGTAAATAAAATGGAAATTGCTTGCTTTTAGTTTCCATGTGTCTCCCTTACCTACAAGATGACCCTCAATAGAAATGCTTCAAACTCTAAATTTCTCATAAGCAAAAATAGCAATAAACTAAGTCAAACCAAAGAAATAGTGATCATAATGCTTTCTTTGAGAACTTGTTCATTTTCTCTTTATTTCCAGTTAAGTAGATCCTGAATTAGTGGACATATTTATTGAGGTATACCTTACTGAGAGTAACATACCCAGGTCTTAAGCCTACAATTTGAAGAGTTTTCCTATTATTTGTGCTCATTTAACCTGGCACCTTACACAAGATTCAGACCCTTGGTAAGTTTCTTTATTCAACTATTTAATTTTAATAGTCCTATAAATAGTTGCTTTCCTGTGCCTGTGTGTGTGTGTGTGTGTGTGTGTGTGTGTGTGTGTGTGTGTGTGTGTGTGTGTAGCACTGACTTTAAATAAGCACAGCAAGAGAGCTACTCTACTATGGATGAATATACTTCCTACAATGCATTTTATGATATGCTACAGGGCAGCCCCCCACTCTTCTATCATCAGGGATATTTATGCTATTTTTGAAGTTCACAGTCAAGAAATCAAAGAATAGTATATACATTTTTTCAAAGCTGGTAAATATGAGATACATCTATGGTGTTGCAAACAGCCATTCTTTTTCTTATTGCTGAGCAGTATTCCATAAGGATATAACACATAGCATGTTTATTCACATGTTCTACACATTTTGATCATTTCTACTTTGGCATTATTATAAATAAAACTGCTATGAATATTCATGTAAAATTTTTCTATGTTGACATATTTATAGTTGGGGAAAAGAGACCTCAAATTGGGTCATAAGGAAAGCACGTATTATGTATAAAAGTAGTTTTTTTCTTTAAAGTTTGCATTTTTTTGTACCATGAGTCTGGTAGAAATTGCAGATCTATCAAGTGTTATTTTAGGCCTTCTTTCAAATTATAGTACAATCAATTCAATTTCCATCTAAACAAAAGATCATGATAAGAATCATTTTTTCTCTTAGTCAAAGCCTACAAATATGTCCACACCTCACTCTACCAGTAGTAATGACATTCAGGAAATATTAAAAACTTACTTTTAAAAAATGGACTGGAAAGCTAGCTCAAGACACTACACTCATGTTCTGCATATGAGAGGACCAGGTTCAATCCCTGGCACCACATGGTCTCCTGAGCACTGCCAGGAGCAGCCCCCATACACATTCAGGAGTAGTTCCTGACCACCCCTAGATGTGGTCTCAAAACAAAAAGAGTGGAGGCCGGGCGGTGGCACTGGAGTTAAGGTGCCTGCCTTGCCTGCACTAACCTAGGACAGACCGCGGTTCGATCCCCGGTTCCCCATATGGTCCCCCGTGCCCGCCAGGAGCGACTTCTGAGTGAATAGCCAGCGACTTCTGAGTGAATAGCCAGGAGTAACCCCTGAGTGTCACTGTGTGTGGCCCAAAAACAAAAACAAACAAAAAAAAAAAACACAAAAAAAAGAGTGACAAAAAAATTAAAAAAAAAATCAAAGAGTTATAAAGTAAATTGCAGCTAACATTCAAACTAATCTCTACTCCTTTTCCAGGAACACCAGTGGTCTTCCCCTGCAAGACAAATTTCCACAGAAAAGTTCTAGAGAAACTATGCATTAACCAGAGACTGGAGGCAAAGAGAAGAAAGATTTGAAGAACAACAGAGTCTTTGAAATTGCTATAAAAAAGAAGGGTTCTTTTGGGGAGTTGTAAAAAAAAAAATAGAAAAAGAGGGTTGGGGTAGCCACTGACTCTTCCTCCATCTCTTTCTCTCTACTCCAGGCAGGTCTGTTCTTTAGCACCAGCCCTTATTTTACATAACATAATTTATTACCCAGAAGCTGCTTAGCTTCCTATATGGGAAACCTAAAAAGCACTTCAAAGGGCCTTTTGTAGAATCCCTTTGTTTTCCTACCTTCCCCAATCAGATTGAATTCAAGAGATTATCATTGTTCCAGCAATTTTTGTTGCCACTCAAAAGATGAGGGAATAATCTCTGTTTCAATTTGCCTAAGATCACAGATAAGTAACACCTTGCTTATCTCTGAGTTTTTGATTATTAAAAACAGAAATTATTTCCCTTCTTCTTGTTCTCACTGCCAAAGATCACACAGACTAATGGTCAGATAGTGATGATTAATTAAGAGCAAGATTGATTACACATGTTTATTAACTTTAAGTTCAGACTCAGAACCATAAGGTATATAAAAAACGACGTACGTAAGCCACTTCATGACATTGAGACTAAACACATCTTCAAGAAGGAAATATCACTGTCCAAACAAGTGGAAGCAGAGATAAATAAATGGGACTATATTAAGCTGAGAAGCTTCTGCACCTCAAAGAAAATAGTGACTAGAATATAAAGGCCACCCACAGAATGGGAGAAACTATTCAACCAATATGCATCAGATAAGGGGCTAACATAGAAGATATACAAGGTATTGACAGAACTTACCAAGAAAAAAAATTCTGACCCCATCAAAAAATGGAGAGAAGAAATGAACAGGCACCTCCTCAAAGAAGAAATACAAAAATGCCCAAAGGGCACATGAAAAAATGCTCCACATCACTAATCAGTAGGGAGATACAAATCAAAACAATGAGGTACCATCTCAAGCCACATAGAATGGCACACATTACAAATAACAAGAACAATCAGTGCTGGTGGGAATGTTTGGAGAAAGGAACTCTCATTCACTGCTGGGAATGCCATCTAGTCCAGCCTTTATGAAAAAGAATATGGAGATTCCTCAAAACACTGAAAATTGAGCTCCCATATGATCCAGCTATACCACTCTTAGGGATATATCATAGGAACACAAAAACACAATACAAAAATGCCTTCTGCACACCTATATTCATTGCAGCACTATTTACAATAGCCAGAATCTGGAAATAACTCAGATGCTCAACAACAAATGACTAACTAAAGAAACTGTGGTATATGTGGAATGTACAATGAAATATTATGCAGTCATCAGGAAAAATGAAATCATAAAAATTTCCTATACGTGAAGGACATGGAAACTATATACTGAATCAAATAAGTCAGAGAGAAAGAGATAGACACAGAATAGTCTCTATGGGATTTAAGAAAAATGAAAGGCATTATTGTAATAATACCCAGAGATAGCAGAGGTGAGGGCTGGAAGGACTGGTCCATGGTATGAAACTTACCACAAAGAGTGGTGAGTTGCAGTTAGAGAAATAACTATGCTGACAACTATCATGACAATGGTAGTGAGTAAGAGAAATAGAATGTCTGTCTTGAATACAGGCAGTGGGTAAGGGAGAAGGAAGATGGGGCCATTGGAGGTGGAAGGTTGCACTGGTGATGGAGGGTATTCTTCTATATACTGAAACCCAACTACAAACATATTTGTAATCATGATGCCTTAAAGGTACTGTAAAAATATAACAACTTATTCTAAAATTAAAAATAAAGAAATCTTTTTTATTTTAGTGCAGGTTGTAAAACTTTTATTTTCTTTGGGAATAAAATCAGGAGACTGTACAAGATGACCTCTAAGATTTTCCATTTAGAAAGGCTAGGCGGCCATGTACTTGCACTCAGCACAAGCCTTTATAAGCTAGAAAACAGCATTTTTCTTCAACAGTACCTTAAATTACCAGAGAAAGATCTGATTTCCTAGGTGCAAGAAGGAAATTTACTCTAACTAATGAGTTAAAAGTCCTATGGGATGAGGCCAGTCAAGAAACTAAAAGCAGGCTCAGAGATGACCTTGAACTCATTGTCCTTCTCAAATAGCATGGCTCCAACATCAGATTTCTTGTTCAGTAAAATAATAGTGAAAGTTCGGAAAATCCATTTCACAAATAGGTACTTTATCAGCTTCAATAATGGCATCTGGTAAAAATAGAATCTAGAAATGTAAATTTGTTTTGAGAACAAGAGTGAGGAGGACAACAACAATTATGAATTAAATGTGCAAGCCTAACAGCTTAGAAGATGGTCATGCATTTGAGCTCTGAGAGTCTCTAATTTTGCCCGAGTTGCTACTACAGTTATTGAACTTTGGAGCATTGCTATCTGTCTTTTTATCAATTTATATGTTAGATTAAAGATAGCAGCTTTGCCAGGCTGTTGTTCCAGGGATCAGCTAAGAGTCATTTTCTTTTTCTTTTTTTTCCTTTTTTTTTTTTTTTTTGGGTCACACCCAGTGACACTCAGGAGTTACTCCTGACTATGCTTTCAGAAGTCGCTCCTGGCTTGGGGGGACCATATGGGAAACCGGGGAATCGAACCGCAGTCCGTCCTAGGCTAGCGCAGGCAAGGCAGGCACCTTACCTCCAGCACCACCGCCTGGCCCCCAAGAGTCATTTTCTAAGGCACAAACTCACAAAGGAATGAAATCTTCCATGTTCTTTTCCAAGCAGGAATCTTTTTTTTTTCTTTTTCAAGGGGGGTTGGGTCACATGAGGTGGTGCTCAGAATTTACTCCTGGCTCTGTGCTCAGAAGTCGCTCCTGGCAGGCTCGGGGGACCATTTGGGATGTCGGAATTCAAACCTGGGTCCATCCTGTATTGGCAGCATGCAAGGCAAACCTAAACCTTGCCTTACTGCTGTACTATTGTTCCAGTACTTCCAAGTAGGAATCTTGACAATCCTACCCTTCCAAGAAATGCTGACATTTTTTCAAGGCCAGACATTTAGAACATTAATAAAATTCTTTTTTGCTTTTTATGTGAAATATCAAGAAGTATTCATTATCCAATCTCTTTATTCTATTTCACATGTTTCAAAAAAATGTAATCTATGGGTATATATCACCAGAAGCTTTTCTGATATGCCATTTAACATAATTTAATGGAAACAGCAGCTTTCAATGCACTGGGAATATAATATTACCATTCTCAAAGTGTTTTCTTAAACACAACGTTCAATCACCTATTAGGTTGAATGGTCTTACACAAGATAATGAAAAGACCTCAAAGGTCCTTCAAGAAAAGCAATTAATACCTTTAGAACAGAATGATTTATTTCTGGTTTTGGGAGGTTTTAGTATGAACAATTAGTGCCTCCATTCTTCATAATACTGTTGTTTATGAAAGAGAATATTCTTACTTACATGGAAAAGAAAACAAACCCTGTTTTTATGCCTATGGTAGTTCCAATTTGGGTTCTTTAGGATGTTACACTGTAATGACAGGATAAATAACTAATTTTCTAACAAGCATTAGCTTAAATAAAATAAGCCCAAGACAAATCATATCAATTTATATAAATACTCTACCTCTAATGGCCATTAATTATGCCAGATTTTTATTCAGTATTACGGGGATAAAAATATTCCAATCCAATGTCCCAACTCACTCCTACTTCTCCAGACCACTCACCCCTTCTAACATTGTGTGTGTGTGTGTGTGTGTGTGTGTGTGTGTGTGTGTGTGTGTGTGATATCTACCAAATGCTTCTTCTAAAATTTCTCTAAGTCTTGCTTCCTGCCTTTGGGGACTTCAAATAGACTAAAATTATTTGTTTGCCTGTGTGTGCTCTGGGGTCCAGAAACTACCTGGAGGATACTTAACCCTGCTGTATAAGTCTGGTGATCCTAGGCCTGAGGATGCCACAGCACTCAGGGTCAACAGAGTCTCACCCATAGATGTTAAATAATGATGTGATGCTGGGGATTGAACTCTGAGCCTCATACTTGGAAAGCATGTGCTACTGCCCTCTGAACTATCTCCCTAGCTAGTCTCAATTTATTTCTTGGTGGCAGGAGGAAAGAGAGGGGGAAATCTACAGTGCTCAGGTCTTACTCCTAGCTCTGTGTTCATGAATCACTCCTAGTGATGCTAAGAGGACCATATGCAGTGTCAGAAATAGAACAGAAGTTCAGATTTAGTACCTTAACCACTGTACTAACATTTCAGCTTCTATTTCTACTTTTTATCTTTAAAATTAAACTGGCTAAGAATATTCTATTTTTTATCAGATTTTGGCTCAAATATCACAGCTTTAGAGAAGTTCTTATTCAACTTACTTACCAAGCCTCATTTAAAAAATTCCTCAAAAAAATTCCCCAAGTATGATTATCAAAATAGCTATTTAAAGTTATTTGTGTGATTTCCTGACAAATTTCATCTTTCCCATTTCATGAGTCACAATCAAAACTGGTTATTGTGTACTTATTAGTATATAGTATTCACTAAGTACATTTGAGAAAGTGAATATTTTCATATCATCTTCATAAAAAGTTAAAAACTAATTTTAATGTAGAAGACCCTAAGAAAAGCTAGTTATAGTATATCAAAAACTTATCAGTAAGGACATTGGTCGAGAGCATAATAAAAGTTAAAAGAAAGTCAAATCAATTACAAACGCATCAGAATTTTGTCTCCTCTGGGGTGGGGGAGGGAGGTAAGTAGGATGGATGTTTAGGAAACAGACACTTTGGTGATGTGCATGGTGCTAGAGAAATGTCCATGAAAGTTACAATGAACAGAATTATAAATCATAGTACTTCAATCAAAAAAAATTATTGGCTTTCAGAAAAAAATATGAAATATTCTTGGGGAACAAAAGACTCATGTAGAATTGATGTGGTTTATTATTATTATTAGTTTTGGGCCACACTTGGTTGTGCTCAGGGGCTTACTCCTAGCTTTATGCTCAGAAATCACTCCTGGGTGACTTGAGAACAATATGGGATACCAAGTATTGAACCTTGATGGGCCATATGCAAATCAAACCCTTCCCACTGTGCTATTATTTCAACCCTGACTTGGTGATTTTTATATCACTATTCTAGGTATCTGTCTGGGCTATTTCTGTAAGATTAATTTATTTTCCTTTTAAGTAACAAAGGTTCAACTTTACATTAAAAAAATGATACAGCTCCGGGCAACACCACCAGGAACTAAGCTCCATTGGGAAATTTATAACACTGCTCTGGCACCAACTTGTGCCAGTTTTGATATGACAACGAGAAAAGGAAAACTTGACCTAAGACCAGGCTGTCCTATCACATCACCTAACACTTAAATGGAAATCAGAAGAGATATTGTCCTTTGAACTGTGAAAAATAAGAGCACCAACAACAGAAAACTGACTTTGACAACCGTGACTGAACAGAACTTACCTTGGGACTAATAAGGAAAATTCTACCCTAGGCTATAGCCCAGGACACATAAAAAACAACAACAACAACAAGATGTCTTACTGCAGAGGTCCAACTTGAACAACAGAGACTGAGCAGAATCTTTGGATCCATAATATCCTAATCTTCGGCTTAGGGACTGAACGAAAACAGGGAACAAGTGTTACAGAAGACTGAACACAACAACAACAATGGGTAGGAACTTCTAGAACCTAGAGACTCTATCCTAGACACTGACCTATAACCTGTGCAAATACAAGATCGCTAGCTACAGTGGCTTGATTTTCTCATATACAACTAAGAGAAAATTTTCCTGGCATCACAAAAAAGCCTTTGGGATAGGGTAATGAATATATATGGAGCCAGGGGTTGTTCCCATGATGGTATGCTTTAAGGATGGAGAAACCCTGAATCTCTTAGGCCACAGCAATTCCCTTTCTTCCCCAATGCTTACTGTGCCTATGCCAAAAAAAAAAAAAAAAAAAAGTGGGGGGAATACCAAACCCTGTCACTCAGCACCCATACTTTTTCTTGTTTTGTTTTGATTTGTTAGTTTTTGACTTTATCTTCCTTCTCTTTTTTCTTCCACTTTTCTCTTTCTTTTTCACTCTTGTGGTTATTATTTAGAGATTTATTTTTATTTTTATTTGCCGGGTCCATTTTTTCTTCCATTTTTCTTTTCTTTTCTTTTTTTTCTCTCTCTTCTTTCTTTTTTTGATAGTTGGAGCTCACCAAATTTTTTTCTCCCTTTTTTGTGGAGACCAGTTGCACTAGCATTCTGGGGGGTAAAGATGGGAGATATGGGATGCATACTAGGAACAAGGATGGAGGGAGGACAGTACTGGTGATAGGAATGCCCCTCATTCATATGTACCATATGAATGTTCCTCATTCACTATGTACCATAATGATGCAGTGAAAGATTTGTAATGCACTTTGGTCATAATAAAAATGAAAAAAACAAACAAACAAAAAAAAAACAAAAAGAGCAAGAACAATAACAAAAAATAGTAAGTAGGGTACAAGAAGTCAAGAATAAGGATCAAGCATATATTCTGCATGTGAGGACTTAGCTTTGATCCCCACTCTTGTCTAGGGTCCCAAGCACAGCCACACCAGTTCAATCACCAAACAGTAATCTGGGAACAGACCTTGACCTCTACTGGGTATGGCAAAAATAAGAAAGCACAATTATTACTCTGATTCTTGTCCTTTTTGTTAGTTTGATTGGTTGGTTTTGGGGGAGTCACAACCAGATGTGCTCAAGACTTACTCCTGTCCTGCTCTCAGAAATGACTTCTGGCAGGGATCTGGGACAGTACAGAGTCCAGGGATCAAACCCAGGTCATCCATAAGCAAAGCAAACACTTTATCCACTCGACTAGCTTATTCCATTCATAGAGTAAGTCTCTTCTAATTTGTTGTAAACACCTATATTCACATTTTCCAAGACAAGCTCCTCTTCTGTGATTTATTAGTTGAAATAGGCTGATATAGATAATAAACAACCTATACATGACATTGACATAAACCAACAACAGTGTTTTTATGTTTTGGTTTTGGCTCAGGTCACAATTAATGTAAGTTAAGAAGGTCGTTGAAAAGTCAAAGACCTCCCATGGGGGATCTCTACTGGTTTCTATCTGGGTAAGAAATTCCAAGAGCCTTGAAGGAAGGAACTATGGGCCAGGCTATCAGGTGACTTAGATTCCTCTCTCCACATTCCACTCACTCGCTGCATCACCGGCATTTCAGGACCTGTAGAAAGTTTGAAATTCAAAGCAAAGACCACCTTGTGACAGGGAAGATTTTAAACAGCAACTTAATTTCTACCTCTGTGTCCCCATCTCCTAACTCCCTGTTGTCCAGTTCTGGGTGCTACTTCTTTGTATTTTCTTTGAGCATTTTCAGTACTCATTTATGAACCTCTGTTGGGACTAGAGTCTGGAACACCAGAGCATGCACATCAGCCACCCCCTGAGTTCTATCTCCAGTCCCTGGGTATCCACTATTCATCTGGAATGACTTTTTTCCTTCTAGTTCTGACAACCTTTGCTTCCTGCCCCCCTGCAGTGAGTGCTTAAAAATATTCTAGAACAGGAGAGTGAGGGTGGGGTGGAATTTTAATATGACCTTTATCTCCCACTGAGTAAAAAATCGTTTTAACCCCCCTTCATAATTACAACAACCATAAAGCATTTCTTATTCATTCTTTTAGCCCTAATTTTACAAAGCTGTCCGAATATTTACACAGTTGTTTATTTAAAATGTGCTTTTAAAGCATGGTTCTTCCTCCCTTAATATGCTGCTACTTATGTTCAAAATTCACTAAGCAAGAACAACCTCAAATAAATGCACTTTCTGGATGAATTACCCATGCGTCTTGAAAAGCTTCCCTACCGTTCATGTATTTTCAATTTAGTTGGGTGGTTAACCAAACCTTTGTACTTTTTTTTTCAATCAGACAAATGAGAAAAAGAACTGCACTTTAATTTTATTCCAATGATAAGAAAAAATATTTTATATTAAAAACCTTAATATGGTCTCAAAATCTCGATAATTTTTTTATCATCTGAAATAGCTTTAATGGATTTTCCCTAGTATGCCATTAATATAAATCCATTTTGTTTTATTGAGGTCAAACTCTATTCCCTTAGCTTGTTCCCTAGGATAGAGAAATCAGGTAAAAATGAGCCCACTGTAGTTGTATTCACTTTATATTGTTACAAAAAGGAGTAGACTAACAAAATAGCAAGCTGATACCAAACAAAGATCTAAAACATTATACTAAACCAAATTCCCTCTGAAATAAAAAAGTGAAAAAGACTTTTTTTCTATTTAAAAAAATTAAAAAAACCATTGATGACAGAGACTATTGACTTTTGGAACTTTTCCTAAAAATTGAACGTTCCATGTATAAATCCAAACAAAAGTCAACTTTGAATGCTTCTTGAAAGTCTTCTTCTCTAATTGCAAATATATATATGTATATATATAAATATATATACTAGTTCACTAGTAATCATAGCACATACACAGTAAAAACATGCAAAAAATTTTTATGCTTTGTGTGGTACAAATATATAAATAATGCTATATATACAGAACAGAAATACATAAACACTATTCATTTATAGGCTATATTAGTAGCTATCTTTAGCTTTCTCAAGCCCCATTTAATCTTCATATGAAGAATCTAGAAAACGTCAAACTAAATATTTAGATGTCCTTGAATTGAAGATGATGATTTGATGATCATTTTGATTTATGGGGCACACCTGGTAGAACTTGATGTTCTTCTCATCATCCCATGACATGACATATTTGATATACGAAGATGATAAAAATGCAACAGACTTGAAAGAAAAATTCTCTTCTATCACAGACTAAATTGTTCATTGGTTACAGCTGCTTGCCAAGCAGCCTCACTGAATAAGAAAGACAGAGGTCATCTAGCCTGCAAAGTCTAAAACATTTCCTGTTTGGCCTCATATAGAACATTTGGCCGATTTTGACTGGAGGACAATGCTTCAATGAATGTAGAAAATATATTGGTGAAAAGACTAGCATCAAATAGGGGTCAGATGGAAAGCTACCCCTATGGAAAAGACACAGAAGTCCATCAAATAATTAAGGGATAAAAAAGAGGGATCTATTAAACTACCTAATAAAAAGCACCAAATAAATTGAAAAGAAAAATATCATCTCAATGGGTTTGTTTGTTTGTTTTAATTCTCTTTTGGGACCATCTCTGGCAGTGCTCAGAGGATACTCCTGGTACTGTAGTTCAATAATTACTGCTAGCTATATGCAAGGCAAACACCCTTCTTGCTCCGGCTTATCTCAAAGGACATTCTCAAAGAAGACTATGAAATGGAAATTTTTGCCAAATTCCATGTGTATGACACATCATTACAATAAACATCTCTTTTCCTCTGCCAGGACTCTGCCAAAGAACCCTCTCCTCATTACAATTAGCCTCCAATCTTTACCAGTCTTCACCTCAACCACCTTATTTAGTGTTGAACCTCAGCAGAATATTCTCCTTCCTTTTATTCCATATAAAGCAACCTGGGAAGAGAGAATCAACTGACAAATTGCTAGCGAGGGCCTAGCATCAGAACATAAGGATTACCATCCAACCAACCTTCCTTTCCACATTAGTTTCTGAAAAGATACTACTAAAAACTGTGAGCAAAGACAGTAGTTGTTCCTCCTTGTAATACACTCACCTTCCTGCCTGCAGCTTTGCCAGTGGTTTTAGAAGTCAAAACATTCCATGGGCCTACAAATTAAAGTTTGATGAGGATGAGATAAGGAAAGCAATGAATGACAAAGACTGCAGCATGCCTGGAATTATTTGGGAATTTTGTCCTTGCCTTTGCCTTACCCATATAACTGATCCATTTGACTAGTGAAGATGTAAAAAGTATTCCTTCCTTCATTCATTCACATGGTTATGATAGTTCTCAGTGTAGTTATTTTTCTAACTGCACTCACCACTCTTTGTGGTGAGCTTCATGTTGTGAGCTGGAGCTCCTAGAGTAAAGGTGGGAGTGGGGTGGGGAAGAGGGAGATCTGGGCCATTGTTGGTGGAAATGTTGCACTGGTGAAGGGGGTGTTCTTTACAGGACTGAAACCCAGCTACAATCATATTTGTAATCAAGGTGTTTAAATAAAGATATCAATTTATAAAAAGTATTCCTTCCTGATCTTATAAGGTCAATGGTACCTGCATTGATGCTATAAATTGATGTTTTCCAAAGTGGATAATATGCCTTTCTGGATAGCACAGAAGTTGAAAGGGGATTTTAGAATTCTACTTGTTGATAGAGAACAAACTCTGTTGTCTTAAAGGAAGACTATTTCTATGGGGCTGCTAAGTAATTTCTGAAATTATGGCTCTAGACCAAATAAATTTAGTCCCTTTGCTATAAACATCAAGTCAGTGCTAGAAAGGCCTTGACATGTAAGCATGTATGTACCTGGGACATGCTGATGTTTTGACTTTTCCCTTAGAAGGGAACATGAGTTAATGATTTCTTGGGAACCAGAACTCTGCTCTGCTTTCTAAGAGTTTCTAAAATAGGATGGAAAACATGAAAGAGAATTCAAACACTGCTTCTTTTAGTCACAAGAAAGCATTAATATGATATTAGTCTAGTTCATCTGATTATAATTCTTTGTATGCAACTTGAAGGAAAATGCATTATCATTGCAAACATAATTGTTTGACTTGTTTTTTATTATTACAGCATTTAAATAGTCTATTTCCTTTACTCATACTTATGACGCAAGACTTTGATTATACCTGAGTGATGTTTTTAATGGAGGAAAAAAAACACAAATTAAGAATTTCCTTATCAGTGATTTTATAATAACATTATGTTTACTGAGACATAGTTCACATTTGCTGGCATACTGACAAGTTTAATTCAGATACCAGCTATGAGTGGGAAATTATATTGATGACTTTTCTCTAAAATTTCACAGCAACCACCAATTAAAAACGATTATACTTGAAGGACAGGTAAATTCGGATTTCAGTGAGCTGCTATGGAAAGAAATATAACTTCATCTCTTAATAATTTGGAACAAGTTATTTGTCAGTAATCAAAACAAAATAGTCATAGAAGCTTTAAGTGGCATCTTTATTTGACTATAACTACATAATATGTATCAGAGAACAGAGAGAGAAGTAATTGTAAAGACATTGGAGTAATTATTCTCCAATAATTTTCAATACATCTCTATTCAGCTTCCAGATGAAATAGTATGGAGGAGAAAAACATGTTATACTTATGACATAAATATTTGTTTATTTGTTATAATTTGAAAGATAAATTTCTACTAAACAGAAAATAAAATAACCATAGTTATAAAAATTAACAAACTATATAGCTCCAAGAAACTATTTTATGTATTTATTTTTAATTCATATATTTCTTTAGAAGTGTTTTAGTTAGGTTTCAGTTATAAACATGGATACCCCCCCCCCAACCAGTGCAGCCTTCCCACCATCAATGCCCCAGATCCCCCTCCTCTGTATTCAAGATAGGCATTCTATTTCTCTCACGCACTGTCATTATCATGATAGTTGTCAGTCTAGTTATTTCTCTAACAGTAAGCATCATACCATGGGCTGGTCCTTCCATCCCTCACCTTTGCTATTTCTGGGTATTATTACAATAATGTTTTTTATTTTTCTTAAATCCCATAGATGAGTGAGACTATACTATGTCTATCACTCTTCCTCTGAATCATTTCACTCAGCATTATAGTTTCCATATCCATTCATGTATAGGAAAATTTAATAACTTTATCTTTCTTGATGGCTCATAGTATTCCATTGTGTATATGTACCACAGTCCCTTAAGTCACTCATTTGTTGTTGTGTTTCTGGGTTGTTTCCATATTCTAGCTATAGTAAATAGTACTACAATAGATATAGGTGTGAGGAAGGCATTTTTTGTATTGTTTTGTGTTCCTATGGTATATCCCCAGGAGTGGTGTAGCTGGATCAAATGAGAGCTCAATTTCTATTTTTTGAGGAATCTCCATATTGTTTTTCATAAATGTTGGACTAGATGGCATTCCCACCAGCAGTGAATCAGAGTTACTTTCTATATCCACCAACACTGATTTTTCTTGCTTTTTGTAATGTGTGTTTGTCTCTGTGGTGTGAGATGGTACCTCATTGTGGTTTTGACTTGCAACTCCCTGATGATTAGTGATGTGGATCATTTATTGATGTTTCTCTAGCCATTTATAATCCTCTTTTAATGTTTGTTTTTGTTTTTTTGGGGCAGCACTCAGTAGTGCTCTGGGGTTATTCTTGGCTCTGTGCTCAGAAATCACTTTTGGCAGGCTTGGAGGACCATAGAGGATGTTGAGGATTGAACCCGGGTACATCCTACTCAGCCGCGTGCAAGGAACCATTGTGTTATTGCTCTGATCCCATTTGTGTTTCTTCTTTGAGGAAGTATCTGTTCATTTTAGATTTTTTTCTTGTTAAGTTCTCTCAGTAGCTTGAATATCTTAGATGTTAGCTTGATGGGTATTGGGAACTAGTTTCCCCCATTCTGTGGGTGGCCTTAGTATACTAATCACTATTTCCTTTGAGGTGCAGAAACTTCTCATTTTAATATAGTCCCATTGGTTTATCTCTGCTTCTATCTCTCCTATTTCTTCTTCTGTTTGGACAGCGATGTTTCCTCCTTAAAGATGCCTTTAGTCTCAATGTCATGAGTGTTTTAGCTATGTGTTTTTCTATATATCTTATGGTTCAGGGTCTGCTGTCAGGGCCTTTAATTCATTTAGATTTTACCTTTGTCCACGGAGCTATATGAGGGTCCAAGTTTGCATTTTTACCTATGGCTGACTAGTTGAATCGAAACCACTTGTGGAAGAGGCTTTTCATGCTCTATTTTGTATTTTTCCCCCTTTATCAAAGATTGAATGATTGTATGTCTGGAAGCATTCTCTGAATACTCGTCTATTCTATTGATCTGAGGGCCTTCATTCCAGTACCTTGCTGTTTTAATGCCTATTGGTTTGTAGTAATTTAAGGTTGGGCAAAGTGATGACTCCCATCTTCTTTTTCCTAAGGGTTGTTTTAGCTATTCATGGGTGTTTATTTTTCCAAATGAATTTCAGTAGTGCTTGATCCACTTTTTTGAAGAATGTCATGGGTATCCTTAGAGGAATTGCATTAAATCTGTACAATGCTTTGGTGATTGTCATTTTAATGATGTTAATCCTCCCAATTCATGAATGGGGTATGTGTTTCCATTTCTATGTGTTTTGTAGTTTTCTTTGTATACATCCTTCACCTCTTTAGTTAAGTTGACTCCAAGGTATTTGAGTTTCTGTGACACTATTGTGAATACAATTATTTTTTAATGTCCATTTCTTCTCTATCATTATAGATTTTTACATGTTAATTTTGTAGGCTGCCACTTCGCTATATGAATCTATTGTTTATAGAAGCTTTTTAGTAGAATCTTTAGGGTTTTCTAAATATAGTATTCTATAATCTGCAAATAGGGAGAGATTGAATTCTTCCTTTCTTATTGGATGCCTTTGATATCTTTTCCTTACCTAATTGCTATGACAAGTACTTCCAGTACTATTTTGAATAGGAGTGGTGTGAGGGGACAGGCAGCTTGTCTTGAACCAGATTTTAGAGAAAAGGCTTTCAGTTTATTTCCATTGAGAAAAATATTTGCTATTGGCTTGTAATAGATCGCCTGACTATATTGAGAAAAAATTCCTTCCAGTCCCAAATCGTTGAGCATTTTTATCCTGAATGGGTGTTAGGTGCATATCAAATGCTTTCTCCACATCTATCAATAAGATCATCAGTTTTTCTTTTTCTTTTTTTTAAAATGGTGTATTATGTTGATTGAATTACATATGTTAAACCAAGCTTGCATTCCTGCAATTAAATCTAATTGGTCATGGTGCCATTTACTACTTGCATGAAGCACACTTGAAATCTCAAGATAGATGCAGAATAAAAGGATGGAAAACAATGATACAAACTACTGGAAAACAAAAAAAATCTTGGACGGCCATATTTATATTATACTAAATTTCATTCAACCTCTAGAAAGTACTTAAACATAAGCATGAACACTACTTATTGTTCAGAAGAACAATAGAACAAGAAGTATTAACTATACACTATTTAGTTAGCAATAATACTTCAACTTATTTGTGTATCAAAAACATTCAAAGATCTATTATTCTTGAGCCTGTTACTGTTCCCTGTCCCCCAGAATTCTGCTTTCAGTAGATCTACTGGCCTTTCTAATAGATTCCAAAGTGATTTTAGTACATCTCCTTTGTATATTACACTCTGAAAGTCACTGTATTTTTATCAGAAGTTCCCCAGACTTAACTTTAGTCATCATCTTGTCTACTTTTTATTCTTGCTTTTTATGATTTCATGCATACTACTGTCCCAGATATAGCTGTATATTAATAACACAAAAAATCTACATGCCTTCTGTCATAGATCTAGCCCCAAATCGCTAACTAGAGTTAAAAATTCTCCACTTGAATTCATCAAGGTTTTACAAAACTCTAGAATTACCCTGTAGAAGTACTCTTGTAATTAATCGGTTACATTCTCATTTTTTCTGTCCAAGAAAATAATGAATTTTCCATATAATGTATAATTTTACATTACATGTAGATTATAATATGAAAGTTCTTTCGTTTTCTAGCTTTCATGATCTAAAACGTTATATATGTATGTATATGTTCTCTCCAGGAATTCTCTGAACACTCCAAGTCTTCCATTACCATTCCTGTCCAGACATTCTCTTTCCTCACTTGTTTATTGACAGATATATTCTTGATTTCTTACAATAAATTCTTCAAATTTTATGAGCAATTGTTTTCAAAAGATTTTTAACACCCTGCTACCTAAATTTTAATAGTTTTCCATTATTGTATAGTGAAAACTTGTTGTTACCACCATGGCCTAATGTCTAGGTGTCTATTTATTTATTTATTTATTTCACATCTTACTCCTTGTTCTATGTTCTTTAGAAGCCCTTGGTTTTGCTAAAATTACCATGATACTTCAGGACACAGGCTCCTTGCCCAATTGTCTTCTTCAAATAAGAATCTCTTCTCTAGAATTTCTCATCTTACTTTTTAATTATTCCAAGTATTCCACCTTGTTCCTTAATCACACACACACACACACACACACACACACACACACACACTACCAGTCAAGGCCAATTCCTACTGTTCTGTTCTTTAATATCTAAGTTCAAAGTTGTTTTCTGGTGTATAAGAATGCATTTTTGTGTGTGAATGTTTTATTGAAAATCAGTTTTTCTCTAGTTTTTAACTGCATGAGGTCAGTAGCAGTGTATTTTCTCACTACAATATCTCTAGGGCCTCCTCAAACTGGTCGAAAGAAGGCTTTCACAAATACATGTTGAGTCGATCAATAAATGAGGTTGGCTATTTGCTTTTAAAACCAGAAGTTTATTCACGTTTCCTTTGTGGGCTTTGTTCTGAACCTGGGAGCCCTCCATCAGAATTTCATTAGTGGGTAGCAGCATCTTGGTTATTGTATGCAAAAGCTACTAAGTGTATCTCCCTGAAGGATAGATCTTGTTTAGTCTCTCCTTGGAGATGTGAACATGTGCACAGGCATGGGTATTTAATATTAATCAGTTTTGTACTATGTTGCTCAGAAAACAATGTGTGATCTGCTACCACTCTAATTTCTTGCTAATATTATATCATGAGTCTCAAATCCTCAGTGGATTTAAAGCAGCTGTTGGGGAACATAAGAAGTAAAATTTGATTGTGCATGGAAAATTGGCCTGTAGATGAGACAAATAGCTTCAGTTCCTTTACTCCATTTGCTGTACTTCAATTATCTGAAATCTCAGTCTCATTGGATTGCAAGAAGCCACAGCAACTCTAGGGAATGCTGTGTTACTGTCCCTATTGATGACTGTAAATGTCTGTCTTTCCAAAAGTGTCTTTGAGAGTGCTGAGTACTTCAAAGGCCCTCCAAAGCTGCTGGAAGACAGAGAGATTATCGAAGCTTGGATAATAAATGACCTCAGAACTAACATCACCATACTGCTTTCAGTTTTCATCCCTGCCCTTGTGTACACATTGCTTTTCTAAATTAATGCCTTTTGTTTCTAATGATTTATTCAAATGTTGATTTGTTTGGTATGGAGTGTCAGTTTGCATGTGCCAGGTTCAGATTTCCTTGTAAGACTTGTTAAATCATATCACTTATTGTGAATAAAATATCAATGGGGTTCAGACTGTATTTTGAAATAAATACAAAATCTAATACTACTTTAAGATATCTCTTTGCTCTTTCTTGCTGGCATGTTTAGGAAGAATATACAGAAATAAATGCATTCTTTGAATTTCCAGGTTGTCTATGGCAACTCCTTTTGCAGTCTAATTAGGGCCACTAGATGGTAAAATGCCTAAAGCAACTCCATTACCACTTAACTGCCTCTCTTTGGGATCTCAGGCGCTGACTGACAGAAGATACAGCAACAAGGACTTGATGGGACTAATGATTCCATAATGTATTCATTGTGTCAGGTCTACAGAAATGTATAGATTTATAGAGAAGAAAAGAAAAACTAACATTTTCTGTGATCTCTCTCCTCTTTGCTCTCCCATGAAACTGTCACTAGGTCAATCTTTTGTTTGTATGAATTCATAGAAGGATAACAAGATCAAGGACACCCTTTCTCTGGTTTCAATCCAGACTGTGATGTGACCTGAGGAGTCTTGCTGATCTATTTGGGGTATGAGTAACCCAGAGTCAGACTAAACTGTTCATGTGTCATTTCTTCATTATTGTCTGCTACTACTATTGTCTGCTCAGGAGACCCTCGGACAGAGGATGGGACAGCACCTAATATCCTGTACTCAATGGCCAGGGACAATGCTTTCAAACTGTCTGTACTATACAGTCATGCAGACAGCATTTAGGGAAAAAATAGATCATATATGTAGGGGAGACATTGAAGATTCTCACATGAATTGAAAGTAGCTAATAGTTTAAGGAACTATAACCATAGAGATAGTACAGCAGGTGGATCATTGGCCTGAGTCACACTAGGAGTGATTCCTGAGCACAGAGCACTTCCAGGTGTAGACCCAAAACAACCCCCCAAAATATTTTTAAGACTCAAGATAGATTATGTGCTAATATGAGACAAAGTAATAGAACTGAGGGGCGGTGTTTCTCTTCTCTCTGTTTGACCACATTGGGCAGTATAGGAATTCCTCCTGACTCTGCATTCAGAGCTCACTCCTGGTAGGGATCAGGGGACCATATGGGGTGCAATGGATGAATATTGGTTGGCTACATACAAGGCAAGTGCCTCAATTGTTGTACTATGTCCTGTTAAGATTCTCTTCCTTTCTGTCTCTAACACAAACACACACACGCGCGCACACACACACACACACACACACACACACACACGAATGCACACCTTTCCTTTTCCTGTGAATTAATATAATTTACTTATGCTATTTAATTTTATCACCTTAAAATGATCATTTATACAAGAATAAAATTATGAGTCATAATTATAGGTAGTCATGAAAATAAAAGCATGGGGCCCGGAGAGATAGCACAGTGGTGTTTGTCTTGCAAGCAGGCGATCCAGGACCAAAGGTGGTTGGTTTGAATCCCGGTGTCCCATATGGTTTCCCGTGCCTGCCAGGAGTTATTTCTGAGCAAACAGTCAGGAGTATTCCCTGAGCACCGCCAGGTGTGGCCCAAAAACAAAAACAAAAACAAAAAAAGAAAGAAAGAAAAAGAAAAGAAAAGAAAAAAGAAAGAAAAAGAAAAAAAGAAAAAGAAAAGAAAAAAGAAGCATGGTCACACAGCAACATTATAAAATAGAGACATTTCCTTTATGGAAGGAGGGTTGGTCTCTGAGCAAGGAAACTGTGTTGATTTCAAGAATTCTGTTGGCCAATCTCTTATATTGGAATAAAAGAGCCATACTTTAATCTTTTGAGTATTGTTCAAATGGCAACATGTAATCTTTCCAGGCTGCCTTTAATTTGTGACAAAGAATAAAGGTACTTAGAAGACTGGAGCAATGGTACAGAAGGTAGGGTGCTTGCTGGCACACAACTAAGCAGGGTTTGATCCCTTTGTCCCTTGTACTATCTTTCTAGTTCTGTTATTGAATTATTTTAAGCTAATATATAAAATGTACCACGATGGCTCAGAAATAACAGGTTAATAACATTTTAACTACAATTAGAACTAAAGCTACATTTAAGCACAGGAGACCCTGTGACATTGTGAGACCTGCAGCATTTATTATCTAGTCCTCATCTGTAATTCATAATCTCCCATAAAGGTATTTTCACCTCTTTAACATTTTTTAAACAGGATAATGTAGCAAAATAAGTAAATTGTTTTCACCTCTGGGAAGTTCTGAAGTAGAAGTTCAGAAAAACATATGAGGGAGCATCCTTAAAATTTACAGCAGGTCAGTCACAAGAAACCCTCAAGGCCAGTAGCCAGTGGTGGGACATAGTGACAAAGCTCAATGAAATAATTGCATTGCCTAGAATACTACACCCAGCCAGACTCACTTTCAAGTTTGAAGGAAGTATACATAGCTTCATGGATAAACAACAACTTGGAAACTTGGCAGAATCAAAACCAGCCTTAAAATAAAAACTGAAAAGTCTACTTTAAGACAAGATTGACCAACAGATACACCATATTTCTACTCAGAGATGGCATTAAATCCCATGACAATTATCTCTCTCAATGTCAATGAACTAAATGCACCAGTTAAGAGACACAGAGTTGCCAAATGGATCAAAAATGAATGCAGCCTTCTGCTGTCTACAAGAAACACACCTGAATACTCAGAACAAACATAGACTCAAAATCAAAGGCTGAAGGAAATCATCCAAGCAAACAACACCCTTAAAAATGCTGGAGTGGCCACATTAATATCAGATGACACAGACTCTAGACTCAGAAAAGTTGTAAGGGACAAAGATGGAAAATTTGTACGAAATAAGGGATATGTAAAACAGGAAGAAATCACACTCCTAAATACATATGCACCCAATGAGGAACCAGAAAAGTATTTAATATAATAGTTGACAAATCTGAAAAGAGATATCAATAACAAGATAATAATTGTGGGAGGCCTCAACACTGCCCTGTCACCTCTTGATAGGTCAACCAGACTGAAACCTAACAAAAATATACTTGCTCAAAAAGAGAAATGGAAGAAAGTGGACTAGTAGATATATATAGAAAACTTCATCCCCAGAAACCTAGATACACATTTTTCTCCAATGTACATGGGTCATTCTCCAGCATAGACTACATGCTAGCCCATATAACATATTTCCATAAAATCAAGAGGATAGAGGGGGGAAAAAAAAAGGAAAAAAAAATCAAGAGGATAGAAATAGTGCAGACTACTTTGTTGATAACACGGCACTGAAATTAGTCGTGAACTACAAAAGACACCGAAGTAAAACTTTAACACCTAGAAATTAAATACCTTAGTAATGTACAACCAGTGGGTCAGAGATGAAATCAAATAGACATCAAAGCATTCTTGGAAACAAATGACAATAGAGACACAAATTATCAGAATTTATGGGACACAGCAAAAGCAGTACTGAGAGGAAAATTTATAACTTTGCAAGCACGTATCAGGAAGGAAAGGGGGTTCTACATGAATAGCTTAATGACACAGCTTATGAAATTAGAAAATGATCAACAAATTAAACCAAAAGTAGACAGAAACCAAAAGTAACAAAAGCAAAAATTGGTTCTTTAAAAAAAAAAAAAAAAAAAAACAAGATTGATAAACCACTGGCAAAACTCACAAAGAAATCGAGAGAGAAAAACTTGATAACCCATATCAGAAATGAAAAGGGGAAGATCACTACAGATATTGCAGAGATTCAAAGGGTGATCAGAGACTACTTTGAGAAATTCTATGCCACGAAACATGAGAACCTGGCAGAAATGGACAGATTCTTGGACACTTATAATCTTCCACGGTTAAATCAGAATGAGGGAGCATATCTAAATAGCCCCATTACTACTGAGGAAATTAAAATGGTGATCAACAATCTTCTCAAAGACAAAAGCCCAGGTCCAGATGGGTTCACTAATGAATTCTTTCAAACCTTTCAAGAGGAACTTCTACCAATCCTTTTCAAACTCTTTCATAAAATTGAAGAAACAGGAACACTTCCAAAAGAAGCTAACATCACCTTGATACCAAAACCAGACAGAGATTCTGCCAGAAAAAGAAAATAACAGACCAATATATCCCCGAACATTGAATGGAAATAAAATATCATCATACTCAAAAACCAAACCCAAAGTCAATAACAACAGAATCGATACCCAATCTACAACAAACTATACACAGAGGAGAGCAGTTAACACTAACAGACAGGGGGACAAGAGAGGGATATATAGGATACATGCTGAGAATAGGGGTAGAGGGAGGACAACACTGGTGGTGGGAATGGCCCTATTTATTGTCACCCTGTATATTAAATATTACTGTTACTGTGAAAGATTTGTAATTCACTTTGGTCACAATAAAAATTATTTTTAAAAAAGAAATAAAATTAATTACATTCTGCAGAAATACAATAATACTTATTATATAGTATTATTACTTAATATTGATCTTCATATACCCATAAAATAAATTAAGCTCATTAGTAACCAAACAGAAGTGACAAGATAAATTGGTTGTGATTGTTTTTTTTTTATGTCCCAAATCTCCCTCCATCCCACCCCACCCCCACCTGTATTCTAGACAGGCTTTCCAGTTCCCTCATTCATTCACATGATTATGATAGTTCTCAATGTAGTTATTTCTATAATTGCACTCACCACTCTTTGTGGTGAGCTTCATGAAGTGAGCTGGAAGTTCCAACCCTCCTCTCATTGTCTCTGAGGATTGTTGCAAAGATTACTTTTATTTTTCTTAAAACCCATAGATGAGTGAGACTATTCTGTGTCTCTCTCTCTCCCTCTGACTTATTTCACTCAGCATGATAGACTCCATATACATCCACGTATAGGAAGATTTCATGACTTCATCTCTCCTAATGTCTGCTTAATATTCCATTGTATATATGTACCACAATTTCTTTAGCCATTCGTCTGTTGAAGAGAATCTTGGTTGTTTATAGAGCCTGGCTATTGTGAATAGTGCTGCAATAAATATAGGTGTGACGAAAGGGGTTTTGCATTGTATTCTTGCGTTCCTAGGATATATCCCTAGGAGTGGAATGTTGGGTCGAATGGGAGTTCATTGCCTGGACCAAACATGACATTTTCTCTATTAGTCTGAGATTTTTTTGTCTGTGTAATTACCTATAACACACAGGTGAGGAACTTAAACATAGAATGTGCTTAGAAATAACATCACATGTGTATTGGTATCATTTAATCAAGAAAATGCTTCACAGAATGGTCTAAAGTCTTCACTTCCTATTGAAAGTTTTGACCATGTGCCTTTCTTGGGGGAAGACAGAGAAATAAAAACAAGTTGTTGGAATAAGGATGCACTCAGACTCTTGCAGTGGTCCTCAAACTTTTTAAACAAAGGACCAGTTCACAGTCCCTTAGACCATTGGTCTGTAGTCAAAACGAAAACTATGAACAAATTCCTATGCACATTGCATATACCTTATTTTGAAGTGAAGAAACAAAACAAGAACAAATAAAATACGTGGCCCCCGGGCTGTAGTTTGCGGACCCCTGATTCAGAGTGATGGAAGTCACGTATAACACCTATGAGGGTCTGAGTCCCAGCTCTTCACCACAGAACCTGGGAGCATTCCCATCTGACCAGCATGTTCCCTATCAAAAGATAAGTAAATAGGGTAGTGATAGCACAGGAGGTAAGGCGCTTGTCTTGCACATGGCAGACACAAATTCGATTTCTGACATCCCATATGATCCCCCAAACCTGCTAAGAGTGAGCTTTGAGAGCAGAGTCAGGAGTAACCTCCGAGTACCCCCAAGTGTGGCCCCCCAAAAAACAAAGCAAGTAATTAAATAAAATAGTCTTCTTTTATTACTTTGCAAAGTATGAGCTACTGCTTCCTTACAGATATTAAAATGATTTCCTTTTATTTTTTGACCCCTTCCCCAAAATGTTTTTCTTAAAGCTATTATTGGAATAACCATGCTAGGCATGTAGCTACCAATTTGCAGCCCTGCTCAATTTAAACTGCATTACACACCACCATCCAATAGACTGTGAAGGACCTTCATGCACCTGTTGAGTGAGATCTTTGTGGCAGAATCAGAAGCTATCCATCAGCAGGACAGAGTATAAACAAAATAGCTTTGTTTCCATTGCTTAATGAAGTGGTACTCACAGAAAACAACTAGAGGTTGTTCTAGATGCAGAGGAAGCTGCCTTTGGTGGTAGGCCACTAGCCCCTGTGTGGATACCAGCTCTTGTCTCAGGGTGACAGATGGCTGAGCTTCTGGCCATCCTAAGGTCTGGCACCATCCTCAGTCAACACTTAAAAGAGAAACAATATCATTTTTCTTTTACTAAACTCACCATAAAACTTGCTATTCTTGTATTTAATAAATTTTAAAAATCCACACAGAAATATATAGGGATTATCTGTTCCTAAATATGTAAAGCCAAAGTTCTGTTCTAAGCCCAGAGTTTCCTGCTGTTCCATTGAAGCACATCAGAGCTCAGATACATGTAGCTCCCATAAATCTGCCTGAACAAGACAAGGGACAGTAGAGCAGACACAGAGCAAAGGCCCTGCCTCCCACATAGACAAGTGCCCTCTCCAAATGTCCTCATAATTGCTCACTGAGCTGCTTGATTCTATGGGTTTTCACGACAGCACTAGGCCGGCCTCATGCTCCAAGATATGATCCAATATATGAGTGACTTGGCTCTTGATTCTTGCTCAAAGAAGTGTCAATTGAATACCTATTTGAAAGGAATAAGATATTACAAATTGTTGTTGAATATGATATAATAATTTTCTGTGAATGTGTTGTATAATATTTGTATATTCTAATAGCTCATGTTATAGCTCAGAACCATATACAGCCCAGCAGAGAGCAAGTCCCTTTAACAAATCCCTTTTTTTTTTTTTTTTGGTTTTTGGGTCACACCTGGCAGCGCTCAGGGGTTACTCCTGGCTCCATGCTCAGAAATTGCTCCTGGCAGGCACGGGGGACCATATGGGGCACCGGGATTCGAACCGATGACCTTTTGCATGAAAGGCAAACGCCTTACCTCCATGCTATCTCCCAGGCCCTAACAAATCCCTTTCAATGGGAACTTTCTTCAGTTGAAAGTAGCTTGATATTTCAAGTATAGACTCTGAATTCCTAGTGAAAAATAATGCTAAAATGCCACCCTGATACATATAGCACTGTCATTCCACTAGATTCTGTGGAGACAATGAGATGCTGACCCCAACTTCTCCAGCCTTATTTATTACTCACCCTCAGACCTCCCCTCATACAACCTGTACTTTGCATGTGCCAAGTGAATGACTGTGTATTCTTAACTACTGACTGTTCTCCCAGCCTCTCATTCATTCCTGCCATTCCTTTCCCCCCTATGGTAACAACCCTTTGTTCACAGTCTGATATTTCTCTTGTGCTTTGCCACTTAATTTGCTTTGGTTTTTTTTTTATATAGCTGGCATATCAGAGAATCATCAGGTAATTGCCTTTTACTTCCTGACTGATTTCAACCACATTGTTTGAGGGAGCAGAATAATATTCCTGCTTAGTTGAGGTTGTCGTAGTCAGTCTTCTTTTTTCTTTAATATTTTATTTTAACACCTTGTGTACATACATAATTGTGTTTGGGTTTCAGTCATGTAAAGAACACCACCCATCACCAGTGCAATGTTCCCATCACCATTGTCCCAAATCTCCCTCCTCCCCAACCACCCCCCGCCTGTACTCTAGACAGGCTCTCCATTTCCCTCATACATTCTCATTGTTAGGACAGTTCAAAATGTATTTATTTCTCCAGCTAAACTCATCATTCTTTGTGGTGAGCTTCATGAGGCGAACTGGAACTTCTAGCTCTTTTCTCTTTTGTGTCTGACTCCTCAGGCTGCGGAGAAGGGCTCCTGTGTGGGGTCTCCCCAAACCCCATACCTGGCATGAGCTGGTCTCCAGAATCCTAGGGAATCCAGAGGCCAGATGTCTGCCCGCCCTCCACCCCATGTACCTCCCCCCTGAAGTGCGGAGGGAAGGGGGAACCTGAGGCCCACTAAGAGTCCGCCTGAACCCACTTCTGGCCATCTGAGCTGGCACCCAGGGTAGGCCTGGAGTCAGGGGAACAAGACCAGGACGGCTGGGGGCCTGTCGGGCCTCCCAGCACTCCTCAGGCTATGGAGAAAGCCCCCGACAAGTGGTCTTCCCAAACCCCATGCCTGGAGACAGTTGCAAAACCTTACATGCTCTAATTAGTTCCGTGTGATAAGTTCTAATTTCAGTCGTTTAAACCCCTAGATGTTTAATTGTTCTCCAGTTAAGTGTATGGATGCCTTTTGTTTGTTTGTTTGTTTGTTTGAGCTCCCTATGCCTTTCACCTAGCTGTTAAGACTTTAGGTTACTTCTTTCAATGTGCAGGAATGGAGTTCAGGGGTTACAATGTAAGTGTAACTTTTTGGGTCCAGGAGGTCAGTCTGTTGTTGAAAAGATGTAGAGCGGATGGCTGGAGATCATTTAAAGACTCTAGGTTCCAATCACGGGGCAGGGTTGTCCCCACGTGCATTGGGTGGAGACTTCTTACCGAGTGTGGCTCCCAGAGGTTGCAGTCTGTTTTTGTAGGTCATCTCAGCAGAAAAAAAGTCGGAAAGAAGCAGTCAGTCTTCTTTAATTAATAATTTTGGATGTTGCACAGATCCTAGGATAGTCTTCTGATTTCATCTCACCATTAGCTAGTGAGGTAGAGCAACCTGGCCTTAGATCAAGTTGTTGCTGCTTCCTCATCATCAGGGTGTCATAATGAATCTATCCTGGCACAAGTTGGTACCAGACCAGTATTAAAGCCTTCCCCAGGGGGAATTTGATTCCTGATGTTGGGGAATTGTGTCAGTTTTAATGTTAGAATCCAAGGATCTAGGTTGGACAATTAATGTCTGATCACATGAGGTCTAAGTCAAGTTCTCAGGACAATTGTTCATGGTGGAAGGCACCCCTGCATTATAAAATTCACAAGTTCTTACCCCTGTTAGATAAGAACTTTTCTCTATACATAAGATTTATCCATTTAGTGTGCCTATGCTAATAGGAACAATGCCACATGCTACTCTTGGTACATATCAAGGTAAAAATAATAAGCTCTACAATCTCTGAGGTCTGGTTTTGATCTTATTTCTTATCCCAAGCAAGAATTTCTACTAGAATTTCCTGCTAAACAGAACAAAAACAAACCCCTTAATAAAAGAAAGAAAGAGAAGGGATAGGGGCTACCTCTATATATGGAAATAAACACTAAGAATTATAACTATTAAGGAACTAAATACACAAAGAAAATATAGATATCCCCATTAAATCTTTTGGGATAGTCTGATGGGGGGGATAAGATCCAAGACACATTTTCATCTTACACCATGGTCTTGTGGAGTCTGAAAAATGTTTTGTAGTAGTCGGGGTCCTCACGTAGAGTCCTTAAGACGGGGGTCCCTCTGGAACTGAATCCATAGCAAGCATAGTCCACAATGAGGGGAGGTAGAAGAAATAGGGCCACGTAGAATAAGTCAGGAGGAGTGGTGGCTGTGGCTGAGAGGATGTCCTATAGCTTTGGGAGCTGGGTGGTAGCTTAATGGGGCAAGGAGAATGTCCCAGTTCCATGAGAGTTAAGAACTGAGGGTAAAGAGTGCTAGATAGGGGGGAATAATGGATCAGAATTGAGGGGTGAGAGGATAGAAGGAATTTTCTAGGGTAGTGAATGGGGGATGAGAGATATAAATAACAGGGGCTACATAGATTATAGACAGGGATTATGTACAATTATTATACATATTAGACAATCACAAAGGAATCCACCACATACACATTCATCACTTACATACAGACATTAGAGATCTATTCATAGTTGTAGTTGGAGACCTGATCCTTACGGAATGGGTCAGAGCACTTTAAAAAAAAGTCTGCACATTTGAGGGAAAAGGTTTTCCAATTTCTAGGCCCTTCATCGATGGTGAGGGTGAACTTTGCTAACTGATGCTTTTGAGGTTAGATTGTGCATGGAGTATGTTAGGATAAACATGATTTTCACGTCTATAGTACTAAGCAATATGGTAATGAGCATTATAATAGGGGTCTACCGCATGTAGTTCTTTCACCATGTCCTATGCATCAAGATTTCTTTCCTGAAAGAAAACGACCAGCGTGGGCCTTATGATATAGTAGTAATATAGCTTGAATTGAGAAAAAAGAAAGAAAAGAAAAAATTTAAAATATAATAGTAATTTGCAAAAACATACTCAATGAATGGGGTATGTAACAAAAGACTGGTATGCATTTGCCTTTGACCTAAGCTTTATGTCATAGTAGCAGATGTAATCAAAAGGGAAGTGGATAAATAGGAGTATTTTGTTAAGACATTGTCATATTGAGCACCATATTTGGAATCTAATATGTCAAATATATGCTAACAGAAGTTGTTTGAAACACCAAAACATAGTGAGCTTCCACAAAATTCTGAAGGAATATTGCAGTAGTTCAGCTCACCTTCCTTTAAGGTATATGGTCCTGAGTTTAAAACACCATGGTACTATATGAACTAAGCACAAGCCTAGCAACTAGGTTTTCTGCAAAACCAGCAATAAAGAGCAGAATTTTTAAAAAAGATAAAAACAGAAAGTCGTGACTTTATACAGCAGAAAAGCAAAGTTAAAAATAAAATGTCTCAGCTAATTCCTATATCAACATAATGAAACAGATAAATCTCTATCAAATATAAATTTAGAATAAAAATAAATAAATAATGAAGGCCTGAAAAACCAGGTGACTGGAAAGCAAAATTTCAAATGAACTCCCTTGCAGAAACTTGATCTGATCTTGGGTCCTTTCCTGTTCATGAAACCAAGAGGCTACAATTTATTAGTCACCAGAGGGACAGGAAAACAAGAAAGACCCTGCAGCTCCCTCAGAATAGGCTTTGTCTTTGGGACTGATTCACATACCTTGAAAACGAGGTTGTATGTTCTAAAAAGTTCACCCAGAGCAAATAAGCCATACTATCAGCAGCAGAAGGCAAGAATTTACCATTCAGTCCAATAGTTATATCCCAGCATTCTAATGAATTTGATTTCATACAGGTGTAGTTCTAAAGTCACTAAGCCTGCAAAAATTAGAGCACTCTCAGATTAGAAAAAAGGCTGAGCTACCTAAAGAGGAAAATAGTAATCCTGCATAGAAGGAACCTTCCTTAAACTCTTTCTTACAAGATTTACACACATAAGTATACTCCAGTAACCAGGACTTAGCAAGCAAAACTACCAAACACTGGAGTAAACAAGACTGGGAAAAAAATCTAAATTTAAATTTAAGTTAAATATTGATTTAAAAAGTCTTAAATTAAAAAGTCATCAGAAATAATGGCAGCACAGAACACAGAATTAGACTGTCAGAAAATTTAGATATATGGGGCCAGAGGGATACTAAAGTGGAGAGGGCTTACCTTGCAAGAGGCTAACCTGTATTTAATCCCCAGCATAACTCAGCCCACCAGGAATAATATCTGAGACCAGCATCAGGAGTAACCCCTGAACACCACTAGATGTGGCCAACCCCCAAAATAGAATTTCAGACATAAAAATTACTGGACAAAAACTAAAATAATTTTCTCAAAATAGATGGGAAATAGAAGATAGAACTGAAAACATGAAAAAGGAACAAAAGATTCTTTTCTTTTCTAATAGTATGGCAGACAAAATACACTCAATGGTTACTGATGAAAATCATTAAAGTGCTTTTTAAAGAAAGAAAATAGTTTAATTGCCTCAAAATAAAGTATTTTCAGGTCCTCAAAATTCATTGAAATTGGAATCCTAAAACAATAGCAATACCTAGGATTTTACTAGTGGGTGTGGTGAGTCTCATACTCAATGAAGTCCTATGCTAGAAAATTCAGAATATTGCATGGTAAATTAACTTTCTTTGTTTTAGGGCATAGCCAGTGTTGCTCAGGGGTTACTCCTGTTGTATATTCAAGTATCACTCCTAAAAGTGCTAGGGTAAGGCAAGGGTAGGGGACATAGGTAGTACTAGGGATGAAACTTGTGTTGGTCACATGCAAGGCCAGCATTTAAACTACACACTATCTCTCTGGCTCATAATTAAAAATCAAATTTCAAATTATCATTATTGCTAAAAAATGGATAAAAGAAAAGAAAGGGATGTTAAACTAACTATTGTCCTTAGAATTTCTACTGTTCTACTAAAGACTTTGAATACTTTTCCCTACCAATTTCCCTTTCCTTCCCTTTTCTTCTCCTCCCCTCACTCACCTCTTCTACCCTTCCCTCCCCTTCTCTTCTCTCCTTTCTGAGGGTTGCACATTTGACTGTGGTTCCACATTATCAGAGCTGTGGGGTCAGGGCCATGTATCAAACTCATAGTCTCGCATGCAAGGCAGATGCTCTTCCACTGACCTATAGTTTGGGTCCAACACTTTGAAGTTTTGCTTCAATCTTGGGATGAGACATTCAGGACACAGAAAGTAGAATCGGACCCACTGGAGTAAAGAAGCAAGTAAGGGATGCCAGAAAACAAATCTTTACCTTTAGAGATAATTCCTTTAATGTTATAGAAAATTAGAAATAAACTTAAACATAAGTGGTAAAAGCTCAGAAACTTTCTTAATTTAACCTTCTCTAAGTCAAATGAACCCAATTATATTTGGTGAAAGAGAAAGGAGTCTTCCCTCTCGTAAAGACAGGCATCTATAAACATCACATATGCAGGTTTTTTGTTACCAATTCATATAGCTTATGTGATTTAAAAAAAAAAACCTAAAATGGAAAAATTAAAGTGGTTCTGGGTTAATAATATCTCCAAGTCTGGCAAAGGTAAATGAGAATACTCCATAAGAACTCACTTCAAATTAGTCCTCAAAAATTCCTGGCATCTCATATGGTCCCCAGAGCCTGACAGGAGCAGTTTTTGAGTGCTGCTGGTGTGGCCCAACACCCCCCCCCCCATTTTTTTCTATGATAAAGTTCTAGTCATGTCACTTACACTAAAATGTCCTAAAAATATTTTTAAGGAAGGTTCCATGAATGAAAACAAGTACAAATACAAACTGTAAACAAACTGGCAACAACATGAGATGTTCATTATGTCAAAATATTAAGAACAATATACCTATCGTATTTAAGTAACTTGCACAAAGAAACTGACATTTTCTGAAAGAAATGTTTTCTTTATTTTTACATGTATACTTCTGTTTGTTATAATATTATTTACATAACCAAATATAGAAACAGCTCAGGTGTCCCAAAACAAATAAGATAAAGAAACTGTGATATACATAATTCTTTGAATACATTATACATATGTGTGTATATATATAAACTTAGCCATAAGAAAATATGAAATCCTGGCAATTGCAACAACAAAATTGGAGGGTTAAGTGATAAAATCAGAGAATGATAAATAATGTGAGATTACATTCATATGATAAAAGAATTCATAGGATATAGAGAAGTTAAGCAAGGAAACTAACAAAATCAAATAAAACTTAGCATATGGTTCAGATCACAGAACTGTGACCATCAGTGTGGGATGAGACAACCCTTAACCCTTTTCTTATTTATTTTATTTTATTTTATTTTATTTATTTATTTTAATAATTTTCATTTTTACCACAGTGGATTAAAAATCTTTCACAGTAATAGTTTAGGTGCATAGTGACATTAACTCAGGGGAATTCCCACCACCAATGTTATCCTCCCTCCTCCTCTGTTCCCAGTTTGCATTCCATATTCCCCTCCATTGCCCTCTGGGCTACTAGTATAAGTGGTCTAGCCTGTGGTACATTGGGTATCTGTTGTCGTTGACTTTAGATTTGATGTTTAGGTCTGCTCATTTTTGATTTCTACTCAATGTTCATACAACTGTTTGGTTTGGCATTTCTCCTCCAATATGTGAGGTAGAACAAGATGGTTCAAGTTATGTGGTTCTGTTAGAAGGAAAGATAAAAAGTGGGGGCAAAAATCGAACAAGTGAAAAACGACAGGAGTTCTTCTAGAGGCTATAAATATCAATTTATGAGAAGAAATGGAAAAAGGAAGAAAAACATAAGAAGAATACAAAAAAAACAAAAAAAAAACCAGAAAAGCAACACAGCAATAAAGACAACCAAGCAATAACCATGCCCCCCCAAAGGCAAAAAATGGAACAACCAAAAACAAACAAAAATAACAAAAAGATTAATTTGTGCATTATTTTTTTTCAGTAGGCACATTGGGGAGATTAGAAAGGGAATTCCCTTGGCCTAAGAGATACAGGGTTTCTCTGTCCTTGAAGTATACTGTCATGGAAATAACTACAGGTACCATACATGTTCTTATTCTCCCCTAGGTCCTTTTGTGATGTCTGGAAACTTTCCACTCAGTCATGGATGATAAAATCAGGCCTCTGAACTAGAGATCTTGGTGTTTGCACATGTCATAGGATGGGGCCTAGGGTGGAGTCTTTCTTTATGGTTCTAGAAGTTCTGTTCCATCACTGTTGTTTTAATCAGTCTTCTATAGTTGGTGGTCTTGGTTTTTGCACTGATCCTAGGGCGAAGCCTAGGATAGTCTTTCATTATGTTTCCAGAAGTTCTGCTCAGTTGCAGTTGTTTCAGTAAGGCCTCTGCAATTAGAGCTCTTGGTTGTTGTACAGGTCATAGGCCAAAGCCTAGACTAGGGTCTATTTTATTGGTCCTGGGATAGGTTCTGCCCAGTCATGGTTGTCACAGTCTTCTGAAGTTAGTGATCTTGACTTTTGCACAGATCAAAGGATGACATGTCTTCTGATTTCATCTTATCATTAGATGAGGTAGGACAATCTGCTCTTAGATCAAGTTATTGCTATTTCCTCATTGTCAGGATGTCTTATCAAAACTGGCACTTGTTGGTGTCAAAACAGTGTTAAGAATGTCCCAGAGGGAGCTTGGTTCCTGGAGCTGTTGCAGAGAACTTTGTTCTATGTCCGAGATCTAGGGTTCAGGGTTGAACGGTTGCTATCTAATCACATGGAATCTAAGTTGGGACCACATGACATATGTTCAAGGTGAGAGGTGCCCCTGTATTGTGAAATGTATGAGTTCTTATCTCAGTAGATAAGAGCCTTTTCTATACATAAAATTTCCCTCTTCTTAGTGTGCCTGTGCAAAAAGATATGATGCTATATTATATTGCTGGTGGATTTGAGAGTGAGAGTGTCAGGCTCCATCATCTCTATGCCCTGGTTTTGAGTTGAGCTTTAACCCTGGGCAAGACTTTTTCTTGAAAATTTTTGTACCAAGCAGAACCAAAACAAATGAAGTTAAGGAGAAGAAAGCAAAAACAAGACTATATATATGAAAAAATAAATAAAAATTAGTTAAAAAGTAATTAAGGGAACAAAGTGATGCAAGAGACTACCTTATATTTGGGTATAAACATATTAAGAGGTAGTGTTATAGAGGTCTTAAACTTATAAAAGAAATATAGGCTTCCTCATTGTCTTTTGAAATATTCTTGTGGGGAATGGAATCCAGATTATATTTTCATCACACATCCTGGTCTTGTTGAGTTTCAGAAATAATTTGAGACAGAAAGGGCTCAGATAGAGTTCTTGCACTGGAGGTCCTTCTGGAGCTGAATCTGGTATCAAGCAACAGTTCACATTTGGGGAGATGAGAAGGAGGACCACAGAGCATGAGTCAGCAGGAGTATTGGTTGTAGTTTCTTGCTGGAGGACCAGATGTAGGGCTGAGTGGGTGTCCCTTTTCTTGGGAGCTGGGTGATGGCTTATTGGGGCAGGAAGTCAGTCTTTATACCTTCCCTAACCCCCAGGGCTGCTAGAGTAAGTGGTCCCCTCTGTGCCTAGCTTACTACTTAGTGGTCTTAGACTTGTTTGGTCTTGGTACTCCCCTATTGCCCCCCTTAATTGGGAGGCAGGACTAGTTAGTTCAAGTTATGTGGGTTTTTTTTTTTGAAGAAGAGAAAAGTAATAACCTGGAGAGACAGAAAGGAAATGTTAATTTGCCCAAACATGTTTGATGAGTGGGTTCTGTGTTTAGCAGTTGACTCTTTTCAGTGGTTTGAATGGTCATATGCTTCAATTCCTAAAAGAGGACATAAACCAGAAAAAAGGGTATATTGGGGTGTTTTATCAAGATATTTTCATAATGCTAGCTGATTATGGTATCTAGTATAACAGCACTGAGGTGTCAAATTAGGGTGTTCACCCTTTGTATTCAAGAATCCCTGTGGACAGAGAAGCTGAGAGGTTAATTTATACTTAGTAAGATTAAGGCACTAAAACATATTGTTAGGAAATGCTGCCACTGGAATCTCTGGCTTCCAATCATATTCTTCACCAGTATTTTTTTTTATTTTTTTTCACCAGTATTTTTATATGAATTCCCTGAGACATTATTATAGCCCTTGCAGGAAAAGGCTGAATACATACTTGTTTACTAAACCGTTGTTTCCATTGTTGCTGCTTTCTTTATGTTATAATGTATAGTAGAGACTTTGTGTTGTTCCTCTTCCATTTGTCTTTGAAAACTTCTTCCCAGTAAATGCTGACAACTACAGTGCTTGGAATTTCTACATCGTTAGACCATTGTATTTGTTCTTGAAGTATTATATGTATATATGGTGTATATTCTAAGTACCTCAGAAATGTGCTATCATTCTATATTTATTTATTCTTCATCTTCTGGCTTACTTCATTTAACATAATATTTCGTAGATTCATCCATGTTGCTGCAAAATCCATGATTGTATCATTTATAACTGCTATGTAGTATTCCATTGTGTATACATACCATATCTTCATGATCCACTCATCTATTGTTGGGCATTGAGGTTGGTTCCAAATCTTGACTATTGTACTGAGTGCTGTGAGAAATAATGGCGTGCACACATACTTTGGGGTGAATAGATATATACCCAGGAGGGCAATTTCTGGGTCATATGACAGCTCAACTCTGAGTTTACATAGCACTCTCCACACTGTTTTCAATAGGGGTTGGACCAAGCAGCATTCCCACCAGCAATGGACGAGTGTTCCCTTCTTGCCACATCCCTGCCAACAGAGATTGGTCTAGTTATTTTTGATGTGAGCCATCCTCACTTGTGTAAGGTGATACTTCATTGTTGTCTTGATTTGGATTTCCCTAAGAGTGAAGGTGAGCATGTTTTCATGTGTCTGTTGGCCATCTTTCGGTCTTCCTCGGAGAAGTGTCCATTCATTTTCCTCCCCATTTTTCTATGACTTTATTAGATTTTTTGGAGCTCAGCTTTTGAGTGCTTTGTATATCCTGTTTATCAGCCCTTTTTCTGACATGTTGATTGCAATTTTTTCCCATTTCATTAACTGTCTTCCAGAATTAAGTAGGGTTTCTTTTGCCATGCAGAAACTTTTTATTTTGAAGTAGTCCCATTATTATGTTTGTTACTAATGTTCTTGCCATTGGCATTCTATCCTTAAAGACTTTTCTTGATATATAGATCTTGGAGTGTTCTGCCTATTTTTTTCCTCATTAAACTTTATAGATTCGGATCTGATTTTAAGGTCTTTAATCGATTTTGAGTTGACTTTTGTGTAAGGTGTGAGGTATGGATCAATCTTTAATTTCCTACAGGTGGTTATCCAGTTGTTCTAATACCATTTGTTGAAGAGATTGTCTTTGTTCCATTTCAAATTCTTTGGTCTTTTGTCAAATATTAGTTGACTGTATATTTGGAGGTTTATTTCTGAATATTCTGTTGTAACCCACTGGTCTGAGACTCTGTCTTTGGGACAACCCCCCCTTTTTTTTTTTTTTTGGTTTTTGGGCCACACCCAGTGACGCTCAGGGGTTACTTCTGGCTATGAGCTCAGAAGTCGCTCCTGGCTTGGGGGACCATATGGGAAACTGGGGGATTGAACCTCGGTCCGTCCTAGGCTTGCACAGGCAAGGCAGGCACCTTACCTCCAGCTCCACCGCCTGGCCCCAGGACAACCCTTTTCTTAACTGATAACTCTAGCACAAAAAGTTGTGCCTTTTTTTTCCTTTAGGGCCACACCCAGAGGTGCTTAGGGAGCTGTATGGGAAGCTAGAGATCAAACCTAGGTCAGAGGCATATAAGGCAACTGCCCTACTCACTGTGCTATTTGTCTGACTTCAAACAGAAAATTTTGAACTCCCCAATTCATCCTTTATTTAAGTTCCATCTAACCTACAATCCAAACCAGGTGATACTCTTTCAAAGTTATCCATAGAAACATGTACTATTAGGCAACTGAAGGTAGACATTAGGAATACAATTTAAAGTGTTTGAAAGTCAAATTATCTATCAAAGAGAAAACAGCAATGTTACTTGGAGCCAAAGTAATAGTACAATGGACAGGCTAATTGCTTGTACATGACTGACCTGGGTTTAATTCTTGGCAACCTGAGCCCTGTCCACCAGCAGTGACCCTTGAGCATCTCTGGGTGAGCCATATCCCCTACATTGCCCCCCCAAAATTTGTTCTATTTTTACTTCAGTTAAATGTGAATAGCTTTACAATGTCTACCATTCATTTCTTTTCCCAGGCCCTGAGACCTAGTATGTATGCTGCTGAACCCTTGAATGCAAATGACTGCTTTCAATCTAAATTGAAAAGGGAATTAACGCAAATACTTACCCTCAGAAATCATAGCAGATGGTGTCAAATCCAGCATTGGCTTAAATACCTGGCCTGTTATAAGGGACCTTGTGGATGATATCTTCACTGTCATAGAGGATAAAATGAAGGTAAGTTTTCTGACAGTAAAGGAAACTGCAGAATGGAGAAACCTCCTAGCAACTGAATAACTCAGGACTCTGTGTAGATGATGTCTATGACTTATGGAACAAATGGAAACATGGAAAATGTTGGAAATATTGAAACAATGAAAATATTGAAATAAAAGTACTCAATAATGTTTAAAAACAAATTAACAGAATATAGCAAAGAGAGATAAAAAGTGAAAATTACAAAAGAAAAAGAAACTAAATAAGGCATGAAATTTAAGACATGATCTAATATACATTTATTCAGAGTTTCAAGAGATGTAATATATAAAATATATATAGGTAAAATAATTTTCTTTATTAATAATGGTTTAGAATTTTCCATAAGTATTAAAGCTAGTTAAATCTCAAAACACAGAAGCACAAAATACTTAAAGCAAAAATAATAAAAACTATTTGGCCAATCACAGAGAAACATAAATTTTTAAAGTAGTTTAAAAGATTATGAGTGATTACTAAGAGAATTAGAGATTAGGAGAAATGTTTGCTTGCCAAAGGTAACAATGGAAACCAGAGAATACAATGGTATCTTCAACATGTTGAAAGGAAATAGTCAACTAAGCAATTCCATTCACAGGTATTATATTCAAAAAGCATAATTAAAAATTAAGTACAACTTATTAAATAAATGCATTTAAAATGCATTTTAGGAATAGCAGGAATTTATTACCAGAGGACCTCATGAAGGAAAATACTATGATCCTGGAGTGCTAGTCAAGTGGGTAGGGCATTTGTCATACACTTAATTGACCTAAGTTCAAATCTAAGCACTCTATATAGTCACCAGAGGCCCTCAGGAATGATCCCTGAGCACTGAGTCAGGAGTAAGTTCTGATCACCAACAGGTATAGCCTAAAAACAAAAACCAAACAAGGAAGATTCTATATAGGTACATGGAAACAAAGACACATTTCAGGGGCTGAAGAGATAGCATTGAGGTAAGGCCTTTGCCTTGCATTCCGAAGGACGGTGGTTCAAATCCTGGCATCCCATGGGTCCCCCGAGCTTGCCAAGAGTGATTTCTGAGCTTAGAGCCAGGAGTAACCACTGAGAGCTGTCAGGTGTGATTCCCCAAAAAAGACACATTTCAAATCAAAATATTCACATTTATCGCAATTTATATTTTAAGAAACATAATAAATTTAAATGTCATGTAATTTTAAATTCTCTGTTAGTTGCATTTAAAGCATGAAAAAAATAGGTAAGTTAATATATTTAAAAACTAAAGGCCAGAAAGATAGTATAGCAGGTAGGGCATGGACCTTGGATAAGACCTACCAGAATTCAAGTTCTGGCCATCCCATATGGTATGGACCTTGTAAAAGACCTACCAGGATTCAAGTCCTGCTATCCCATATGATACCCCAAGTCCCAGTAAGTGTGATGCCTGTGCACAGAATCTGAGCACAGTCAGGTGTAGCCCCCCACCAAGCCCCTTCCCTCAAACAAAAATATCTTTAACTAGAGTGTCACAAGTCACATATAAAAGAATGAAGTTAAACTTATCTTACACAATGTATAAAAATTAACTCATTGCATCCATGCATGCCTAGTGGAGCTGACTGGGAAGAACTGTGAGTCCGGTCTTTTCATCATGTTTCTTTGTCCTCTGCTGTCCTCCAGACCTCGTGGGAGTGGGCCAAACCGGCTCCAAAAAAACTCGCTCTCCCAGAGGTCCATTTTAGGGCGGAGACGCCCAGGAACATCTCATTAAAGTGAAATAGGCTGCAGAAGAGCACGGCCGCTCCACTTGGATACTAGGGCATGCGCTCTTTCTAAGGAAAGAACATCATCGCAACAAGAAGAGAAAAAATCACACTAAGGATGTGCTAGATCACTGAAGCCCAGCATTACTCTCTGGACTGTCTTCTCTGTTGTGTACCTAGGCCCAAGATTTGATCCTTCGAGAGGCCTCATCCACGGAGGACTCCACTCCCTTGTAGGCAAATCGACACACCCAGAAAGGGCAGAACCAGAGGTGTCTGGCTGCGCACATCATTTACCCAATGAATACCACCGCAACACGTAGAAAAACACACAAAACTAGTGTGACAATGGGGAAACAATGCAGGCCAGCGTCAGACATAGAGAACGAAGAAGACAATTCTGATGACCAGATAATGACCAACGAACTAATCAATCTCTCAGATAAGGACTTTAGAAAAGCAATATGGAAGATGCTGAAAGAACTCAAAGAAACCATGGACCCAGTTGAAGAGAACACTAATAAGAACCAAGAAAATATGATGACAGAAATCACAAAACTCCAAACTGAAATAATATGTCAACTAACAGACCTGAAAAACTCAGTAAATGAATTGAATGGTAAAATGGATGATTTCAACACCAGGGTAGAAGAAGCTCAGAATAGAATTGGTGCTGTGGAAGATGAGATAAATAACTTCATACAGCGGGAGAGATTGGAAAAAAAAACTTAAAACAAACGAACAGACAATGGAAAAAATAGTCAAAGAATGGGAACAGATGAAAATAGAAGTCTATGATAAGATCAACAGAAACATCTTAAGAATCATTGGAGTCGCAGAGACGCAGGAAGAAAATTTCCAGGAAGAATCAATGGTCAAGAACATCATTAAAGAGAAACTTCCAGCGCAAAAGAATATATGTGATCAAATCTTGCATGCCCGAAGAGTACCAACCAAAAGAAACCCCAGAAAAAAATACACCAAGACACATTCTAGTCACAATGACAAATCCCATACATAGAGACATAATTCTGCAAACAGCAAGATCAAAAAAGGAAATTACATTCAAGGGAGCATCCTTGAGATTTACAGCAGACCTGTCACCTGAAACACTTAAGGCCAGAAAGCAGTGGTGGGATATTGTGACAAGACTGAATGAAATGAATGCTTCACCTAGAATACTGTACCCAGCAAAACTAACTTTCCGGTTTGACGGAAAAATACATGGTTTCACAGACAAAAAACAGCTCAGAAACTTTACAGACTCAAACCCACGCTTAAGAGAAAAACTGAAAGACCTAATTTAAGACAAGACTAACCAAAAGACACACCAAATTTCGATATAAAGATGGCATCAAATCCTAGTACAATTCTTTCTCTCAATGTCAATGGACTAACTGCACCAGTTAAGAGACACAGAGTGGCTAAATGGATCAAAAACCTCAATCCAACTTTTTGCTGTCTACAAGAAATGCACCTGAATAGTCAGAACAAACATAGACTCAAAATAAAAGGCTGGAGGAAAATTATCCTAGCAAACAACACCCAAAAAAAGCTGGAGTGGCCATACTAATATCAGATAATGCAAACTTGATACTCAGGAAGGTTGTAAGGGACAAAGATGGACATTATATATTAATCAAGGGGTATGTAGAGCAGGAAGAAATCACTCTTCTAAACATATATGTACCGAATGAGGGTCCAGCAAAATATTTAATACAATTGTTGACAAAGCTGAAAAATAACATAAACAACAACACAATAATTGTGGGGGACCTCAACACAGCTTTGTCAACAATGGACAGGTCAACCAGACTGAAACCCAACAAGAATATACTGGACCTAAGGATAGAAATGGAAGAAAGAGGCCTAGTAGATATATATAGGACACTCCATCCCCAGAAACCTGGATACACATTCTTCTCCAATGTACATGGGACATTCTCTAGGATAGACTACATGCTGGCACATAAAACATAACTTCATAATATCAAGAGGATAGACTACCTTTAATGACCACAAGGCTCTGAAATTATTTGTGAACTCCAAAGGAACAAAGAAGAAAAACTCTAACACCTGGAAGTTAAACAGCCTCATACTGAAAAACCAGTGGGTACGAGATGAAATCAAAAAGGAAATCAAAAGATTCCTGGAAACAAATGATAATAAAGACACAAACTATCAGAACTTATGGGACACAGCAAAAGCAGTACTGAGAGGAAAATTTATAGCTTTGCAAGCACACATCAGGAAGGAAGAAGGGGCTTACCTGAGTAGCTTAATGACGCAGCTTATAGAACTAGAAAGTGTTCAACAAAAGGACCCAAAAATAGGGAGGCAGAAGGAAATAACAAAGCTGAGAGCAGAAATCAATGAAGTGGAAACCCAAAAAACCATCCGAAAGATCAACGAAAGCAGAAGTTGGTTCTTTGAAAAAATAAACAACATTGATAGACCACTGGCAAAATTAACAAAGAAAGAGAGAGAGAGAGAAACTTGATAACTCATATTAGGAATGTAAAAGGAGAGATCACTACTGATATGGCAGAGATTCAAAGAGTAATCAGAAACTACTTTGAGAAGCTCTATGCCACTAAAAATGAGAACCTGGAAGAAATGGATAAATACTTGGACTCTTACAATCTTCCATGGTTGAAGGAAGAGGATGTAGCATATCTAAACACCCCCATCAGTATTGATGAAATTAAAACGGTAATCAAATGCCTGCCCCAAAACAAAAGCCCAGGCCCAGATGGATTCACGAATGAATTCTTTCAAACTTTCCAGGAGGAACTACTACCAATCCTGGCAAGACTCTTTCATGAAATCAAAAAAACAGAAATGCTCCCAAATACCTTCTATGAAGCCAACATCACCTTGATACCCAAACCAGACAGAGATGCAACGAAAAAAAAATTACAGACCAATATCGCTGATGAATACAGATGCAAAGATCCTCAACAAAATTCTGGCAAATAGAATACAATGCTTCATTAATAAGATCATCCACTATGAACAGGTAGGTTTCATCCCAGGAATGCAAGGCTGGTTTAACATCCGTAAATCTATCAACATAATACACAACATCAACAATAAGAAAAATAAAAATCACATGATCATATCAATAGATGCAGAGAAAGCATTTGATAAGGTTCAACACCCATTCTTGATCAAAACTCTCAGCAAGGTGGGAATGGTAGGAACGTTTCTCAATATAGTTAAGGCCATCTACCACAAGCCAGTGGCAAATATTATCCTCAATGGAGAAAAACTAAACGCCTTCCCTCTAAATTCTGGCACAAGACAAGGCTGTCCTCTCTCACCACTACTATTCAACATAGCACTGGAAGTACTCGCTATAGCGATTGGCAAGAGAAAGATATCAAGGGATAGGAAAGGAAGAAGTCAAGCTCTCACTTTTTGCAGATGACATGATACTCTACTTAGAAAAACCTAAAGACTACCAAAAAGCTCCTAGAAACAATAGACTCATATAGCAAGGTGGCAGGCTACAAAATCAACACACAGAAATCAATGGCCTTTCTATACACCAATAGTAATACGGAAGAAATGGACATTAAGAAAACAACCCCATTCACAATAGTGCCACACAAACTCAAATATCTTGGAATCAACTTGACTAAAAATGTGAAGGACCT
>PVKC010002568.1:0-42830 GCA_004027635.1 Crocidura indochinensis
GTAATTGTTTTTTCAAGTAATTGTACATGGATTCTGTTTTATTTATCTTAATGTTCGTTGGCCGAAAATTCAAAGTTAACATATCAGCAAGGGGACTTCTTCTGAGAATTATGTTATGAATGACTTTCCTTCCACTGTAACCCTATCTTGTCCTCTTTCTTTGCATCTTTGTTCTCATAATTAAAATAAAAAATATTAAGACTGGTAAAAAATGTATTTATAAAAATAAATAGTAAAATTTGTAAATAATTATTGTAGGAAAAACACTTTATACTTTAGTAAAAGATTGCTAGAATAATATGTGTTTATAGTACATTCTATAAAAAATCTACATTAATAAATATCAGAAAGGGAATGAAAAATCACTCATGATATATCAGTCTACCAATATTGAGTTCATTAAAATAAGTAGGTTTTAAAATACAAAATTCCATCTTACATTTTTCTGTTCACTACTCGTAATAGGCCATATTGTACTTGTGATTTTTGCAATTTTTAAGGTATGATATACACTATTCCTCACCTGACCTTTCTTTTTGTATGTGTCTGATGAGAGATTTGGACCATACTTGGGTGCCCAGGGCTTACTCCTAGCTCTACACGCAGTGATCACTACTGGTTTGATTAGGGGACCATATGAGGTACCAAGTATCGAACCCAAGTTAGTCCCATACAAGGCAAGCTCCCTACCTGCTGGTCTCTCTCCATCCTAAATCATTTTATTTCACTTTTATTCTTTCCCTCCCACACCTGACTGTGCTCTGGGCTCTGTGCTTAAGGATCACTATTGAGAATGGAACCCAGGTGACATTTACATAGATTATGTATTTAAATCTATTATAAATAGGCTTGCTTACATCAATTACATAATAATTGTTATATAGGTTATGCATTTAAATATATACTATAAATGGGTTTCATTCCTAGTACAACATGCCCTATCCCCAAAGCACTGTGGAGTATGACTCTGGTGGCTTACAACACAGTCAGGACAAGTTCTGCTAGAAGAAGCCTAGATTGAGTTCAGGTAGGTCTAGTCTATATGAGTACAATTCTAGCACCTTGAGGTTCCATTTATATAAAGGTATATTTTTGTCAGTAGGTTTGTGAAATTGGCTGTTTCAGGGGGACAGTCTTTTTCATATCTTTTGATCTTTTCAGAAATGTTGGAAATTGGCAAGTGAATTACTTTCTATTTCAAAATATATTTTTCACAATCCAGATAAAATGCAAATTATTATATAGTTGCACTAAGTGATGGCTAAATGTAACTGTTTAAGCCTTTTGTATAGTTGTGATGTACACTATAACTTAACAAGAGCTTCTATCAATGTTTTCCTTCAGTAAATGTATGTAATTTTCTACCCATGATAATCTAAAAATGATTATTATTGAGCTTATTTGAATTAAGATCTGGACATTGAATTTCATCCTACTAAGCTATTGTCCATGAAGTTTCACATTTTTCTGAGTGAGCCACATATAGAGAATATTAATATAACATTTGAGGTGGTTTATTATCCAGTCTGCCTTATCCTTAATCTGTTAAGGTATTTTTTACTAATGTTTTTTAAGACTTTTAGAATAGGAAAATAAAATATTTTTTTCATTCACTAATTATTTGTAAACACAGATTTTTCATCAAATAAACTCTACTATTGTAAAAAAACATACACAATTAATTTGTCTAAATAAGGAAATGTTTCATAGGAATTTATGAAAGCAAACAAAAATTAAATAAGAGAGACTATGGACTATATTTTAATTAAAATGATAAGACTAGAAAAATGTTTTGAAAATATTAAATTATATAAAGCATTATTTTATAATATGGGTTTTAAATTAAACAACTTAACATGGATTTTATTTCCCTGTTAACCAGTCATATAAATCATAACCATTTCTTTAATTATAAATCATATTTCTTTAATTATAAATCATATCTAGCTGAGTAGCTATGTACTTTAAAGGATGACAGGTTCACATTTATTGTTAATTCATATATAGAGATTGACAAGTTTCTGAACTTCAGTTTCTGTCCCTGAAAAATAAAAAAAATGGTATATTTTTAAATTTATAATTTATTTAATGCATGTTCTTATTTATTAACATCTTGGATAAAGAATAAATTGAAAGTCAAAATAGTCAACTTTTAAACATACATGTTTCTGCTAAAATTTGGAAGCCTTACCACATGATCTTTATCTAAATATAATAAACTGAAAGAAATAAATGATGGTGCTATACCAACCAGGGCTTGAAACTATTTAGTATGAGGATTTAATGAAAAGATTCAATGAAAAACTCATTTAGGCATGTATATACAATACTGTGTTAATAAACAGATCATTTCTGTGAAAAACAACAACAAAAGAAAAACAGAAAACAATGCATTTTTATGTCCTTCCCCTCTGTCATTTCCTTTACCTTTCACTGGTCTTGAATGAGGAAGCCAGGTGTAAATTTCACACAAAAAGGGCCTGGAGCTGTGTCACAGAGGTAGGGCATTTGTCTTGCATACTACATACCTACAACAGATCCTTTTGTCCCATATGGTCCTCCAAGCCAGGAGCGATTTCTGAATGCATAGCCAGGAGTAAACCCTGAGTGGCACCGGGTGTGCACCCCCCCAAAAAACCCACAAATAAACAAACAAGAACATTGAGAAAATGATTCCATCTTCCTTATATGAGTTTTTCTATTTTATAGCCCGGGCACTAAATTACTATACAAAATATCTGTTCTAGCTAATCAGAACTAAAACCTCATATCAAAAACACTGGGTGGTTGAAATATCATTCTATGCTTCTTTCTTCCAGGAAAATGGGGGTTATGTAGGAAATTAAAATAAATATATTGATTATTAAGCAAGTATGGAATTCTATTTTTGGGGAGGTAGGAAAATTGATCAGGTTAGAAGTGAGGGCTTATCTCTGCTCTTTATTACATTGTCTATTCACAAAGCTTGTTATCAGCTTGCTCTGTGTGTAGAGAGAATGGGGTGGGGGGAGGCTGACTACTCATCTGCATATGTTTACAGTATTGAGTCAATTTGCATTAATAAAGATTTAAGACTAGCAAATTAATTTGTGAGGTGACTTTTTTGAGTGAAGGCCTTTAAACACCCTTGGGAGAGCTATTTTGAAATTACTGAATACAAGATGCTATATTCAGAATAGAGTGCGTTGTATGTGAAATTTGAGCAACCATAATGGGAAAGAGATTTCTGAAGTGAGGACTGCCTACTTGTGGATGGAATTCATTGGAAAAAGTGAGAAAATCTACTGAGTGTGAATGACATACCCTCTGTGTGAGTGATAGTAACAATATCTACGTGATTAGAGGCAAGAGTATATTATGTCCTTATGCATAGGCTAGGCACAGGGAAATCAGAAAAACAAAAACAAACAAACAAAAAATCCTAAAGCAAAATATACAAGACTCAGGAACACATGGAGAATGCTCATTACCAGCTCATCTATACTTGCAATGCTTGTGGTCCTTCAACAGCATCTCCAAGCTAGCCTCTCAGCAAGGTGTAGTCCTAGTGACCTGCCTCGGCTACCAGAACCATCACATCATCGTGGACAATCTGGACTGGTTCTCAGACGTGAATGGGAAAAGGAACATTGAAGAAATCCTGGCATCCAGAGGGAAGGAAGTGCACAGAGTGACCAGTGAGGGGGTCCGGAAGCTGGGCTTGAAGTCTCCAGGATCCTCCAAACTTATGGCTGCCCCAGAAGAGTTCAAGGGCCAGGACCCGGAGTCCCTCCCTGGCAGTACAAAGAACAGCTGAGCACCCTGCCCTGCCCTGGCTTCCCTCAGTAAACAATTGGCTCTTCATATATATATATATATATATATATATATATATATATATATATATATATATATAAATATATAAATATATACATATATATACATATATATACATATATATGTATATATATGTATATATATAAATATAATGTCCTGTCCTGTGGTCCTGTGGAGATAACAGTGGACAGTGGATAGATTGGATAGTGAGAATATGCTAGAGAAAATGAGACTTGCTTTATTTCATTAATTGTTCTAGAACACTTTACATGAAACATAAAATTTTAGCAAATGTCTAAATATCGAAAGATATATTGTCAACTATAAGCACAAAGTTGATGAGAGATTTCTATATATATAATAAAATATAATATATAATAAAATTTTATTATATATATAATAAAATATATATATAATAAAACAAAACATGCCTCTTCAGGGGCTCAGATCAAGTCTCAGTAGGTTTAATAGCTTGCCTGGTAAGCACAACTTGAAAACCCAACTACCCAATATCCACAAATATTAAAATAATCATGAAAGTTTTTTGGTGCCCGGGAGATAGCATGGAGGTAAGGCGTTTGCCTTTCATGCAAAAGGTCATCGATTCGAATCCCGGTGCCCCATATGGTCCCGCGTGCCTGACAGGAGCAATTTCTGAGCATGGAGCCAGGAGTAACCCCTGAGCACTGCTGGGTGTGACCAAAAAACCAAAAAAAAAAAAAAAAAAAAAGAAAGTTCTGCAATTATTGATCCTTAGTGTGATAGGAACCAGAAAATGATGAGCAGGGTTGCTGAGGGGAAGACTAGAAAGAAATAAGGTCCTGAGCTTAATTCTCCATATTACAGTGTCACAAATGATATGAGACTTTCCAGAATCCCAAAACAGAAGTTAAAAGCATCTTTAAAACTGATCAACTATATTATTTAACCCTATAACAGAGATGAGATTTTGATGTTTTCAAAGATGACAAAAAATATGATCAGAAATTCAGTGAGGATTCTTATGAGAATATATGGCTGGAACTCAAAAGACATGGGACAGGAAGGAAATCTTTTGCCCAATTTCTTTGCCAGTACAGCAAGAGGATTCCATCCTGTGAACAGCCAGAAATCTTTAATACTAATGTTATACATTTCTAGAGGTTGTACAAGTTTTGTCTGAATCATCTATTATATCTGCCCTTCAGTAATTGTGTAACAAATACCAGAATATTTCAAAAAGTAGTTTAAATGTGTTCTGAAAAATTTAACTGGAAAATGTATGCTCCAACCAATGTTAGTACCCAAGGAAAAGAGGAGTATTTGGATATACACTTCATGTAATTTTATTTTATTTATTTTGGATTTAATGGGGGCCACACCCAGCAGTGCTCAGGGATACTCCTGGCTCTGCACTCAAAAATCACTCCTGGCAGGTTGGATATATGGCATGCAGGGAATCGAACACAGGCCTGTCCCGCTGCATACATTAGGAAATGCCCTCGGCTGTGCTATCTCTCTAGCTCTGCTTTTTAAAGGATAGTTATTAAGTTATTCATTAAGTTAGTTATTTAAGAAGAGGTAGATGAGAAGTAACAGAGTGTAAGGATAAAGGGACTTGGATACATCAAGATGTAGAAGTGTGAAATCTATACATTCATACCACAGAGTAAATAACATTGAAAGCATGAGATCCAAACTACAGCATCATAACTGAAAAATGTGTCTGGCAAGGAAGTAGGTTGAGAACTGGTGAGAGGGAACCTTGGAACACTGATGGAAGGAAGTTGACACTAATGTTGAGATTGGTACTGGAACATTTTATGCCTGAAACTCAACTAACTATGTATAACTATATAAGTACTTGTGCCTTAATAAAAAGTATTTCTAGGACTAAATAAAATAAAGGTAGGGGTCAGAGCGGTGGTGCAAACAGTAAGCGTCTATCTAGGACGGATCTCAGTTTGATCCCCTGGCATCCCATATGGTCCCCCAAGCCAGGAGCGATTTCTGAGAGTATAGCCAGGTGTAACCCCTGAACATCACTGGGTGTGGCCCAAAACAAACTAACAATAAATAAAAATAATAATAATAAGAGAATAAAGGTATATTTATTAAATCTGTTCACTGAGCTCCGACAATATGCAGACAATTGGCAAGTGGAATTTTTAAGTCCCCAATATTTACTGCAAACTTGCTGCAATTCTTACTCAGAGAATAACAGAAAATGCTCATAAATTTTACTTTAAAGGGAAGTAGCAAGATCTATTTCTATTATTATAGGCAGCAGAAGCTGATATAAAGGGCACATTAAAAAAATCACACCCAAATGCAACAACTGACAGTCTGTGACATTCTAATTGCATTTCTGCCATCCCCGAGAAGCTATTTGTTGTCACTAATAATGTTTCCATAAATTAACAATCAACTGGAATGAGACAGTTTTAAATGCAACCTCTACAAATTTAAAGTAGGTTTTTGGCACCAGTACATTACCAGGACAGCTAAGTATTCTTAGAAAGACAACATGTGTCTCCTTTTCACTTTATCCTACATGCTATAATCAGAAGGGAAATTGCAAGGCAACATGGCAACCCATGTCACCCAGAAGCACTGACAGTGGGAAAGTGAGGGGTAAAATTATCTGTGTTTAGTGATCCTTAGATTAATTCTGTGTTGTTCACAGCCACCTCTGTGTCAGGGTCCAGACAGAGTTACAAATGGTGCAGCTCAGAAATTACTCCCTAGCACCTTTTAAATGATGAGCTGTGTAGAGACAGATGGATAAGAACATAATGAACCCTTAAAGGCGTGAATATTTGATTCCAAGAGATCACATGCTGTTTTTGAACTTTTCAATTTAATTTTCAATTTACTTTACTTTACTTTTATTTATTTTATTTTTTTTCCATAATACTTTACTTTTATTTTTAAACCAGTACTGCTCTGTGTTCTCTTATTCAGTTCTTATTTTCACATCGATTGGAACTGGATTATAATGGAACTAAGTTTAAGGCATATATACTTCAATTAATATTTATAACACATATCCATCACCACCTATTATTCTTGTCTGGCAAATCTAGCCCCTTTATCTTATCCTCCTATTCCTCCTTGTAACCACTATTTTATTGTCAGGATATTTTGCTGCTGTTTTTGTTTGAGTTTGGATACTTTGTTTCTTACTAATGTCACAAAAGGCAAGATTTCCTACTTTAAGATTTTATAGATAAGTTATATTTCATATTTGTGCATACATAGCTTATATTTAAACTGCTCTGCCTCAAAAAGAAACCAAAACTCAGATGTAATTAAATTTAAATGAGAGACCAAAAAAGACTGAGATCTGAAGAGTTTGTTGTTTGTTTTTCTCTCACCACAGAAAGCTTCACTGAACAGAACTGTTGTGTAGCAGTAAGCTATCATTTCTTTGTTGACATTCAAATTCAGTTCATTTTCGCTACCCATTGGTGCTAGAGCAGTAACCTCTCTTTGTCTAGTCTAGCTGTTCCATAATTTTTCATTCAAAAACCATCATCATTCTTTTCAAAATTAAGAAATCTTGATTTTATCATGTATGATTTCTCTTTATTAGAAGAAAATGTAAGTGCATGATTTTGTCCTAGAAAGCATTATATCACATGATATAAATCTCTGTCTATGGCATATCTAGAGAAAGTAGATAGTTTTAGATGTTTATAGCTTTCTTACCTCATTCATTGCTCATATCCACACTCCTGACTTCATTAAAGTCATAGTGAAGAATTTAATCATTCACATTTGATGGTTTAAATTATTCATATTATAATTATTCATATTTTATTGATTAATTTTTATTTATTTAAATATTAATATTTTATGGTTTGCCACTTCCCTTTACTCACTTCTATATAATCTCAACTAAAACAGGATTCATACAAAATTTTTATGCCAGATTATTCTGTATTTCAAAGGGTCTGACATAAATGGTTATCTTAAATATCTTAAAAAAATCTTAAAAAACAAGGGGCCGGGCAGTGGCGCTGGAGGTAAGGTACCTGCCTTGCCTGTGCTAGCCTTGGACAGACCACGGTTCGATCCCCGGCTCCCATATGGTCCCCCAAGACAGGAGCGACCTCTGAGCGCATAGCCAGGAGTAACCCCTGAGCATCACTGGGTGTGGACTAAACCCTCCCCCCCCAAAAAAAAAACAGACCCCCTCTCTAAATCATGGAAAGTCTTAGATGCATTAGCATGACCTGGTCTAATTTTATTATTTAATTTCCTTCAGAAAGAAGTACTAAAATACTTTTGTTTTACAGATGGGGAAAGTACTTAGGGAACATTTAGCAACCACTTCATGTTTAATAAATGGCAACATAGAGTGATTTCTCTGGACTCCTTAGCCAATGTAACTGTTGAAAACTGTGAAACACGAAATCTGGCAATTGCTAAGAAAGCAGAAAAGTACTAAATGCATAAAAGTATTTTACTCTATGTTTAGGCAGAAGGATTTTAAGGAAGTTAACTACTAAAGCTGGCCACCCAGAGAAAGTTAAATATAATTAAATATATACCATTATCACAGACTTTGAATGACATAAATACTTATATGTCATTAACTCTTTCAGAGTTGATAATCAGGATTTAGCTCATGTATTCTCATTTTATAGCCTTTTACTAATATTATATTCATCAAAAGAAAATGCTGTATACATATTTTAAATTAATTTTAAGATGTGAATGTGATATTTAATGATCACAAGTTATCTTTTTCAATATGTCCTTATACATGATTCTATATTTGGCTTAACTTCTCTTGATGTCCCTCCACACCTAATCCTACAATCTGCTCATTGTTTCCTAAATATAACCTTCATTTTTCCCCACTTTTTATCCAGGAAAAACACTTTGCTTATATATTTTGCTTTCACACTAATAGTTGAGGTGTGCCCTGTAGTTTAGTTAGATTTCAATATTAGAAAAAAGTGGGACAAAATAGATTTCTGAACCAAAACAAAAATAAGAAAATATTCCCCCAGATTTCTACAGTCCTATAATGCTAGTACTATTCTTTAAAAAAAAAAACACATTATCTATTGACTGATTTTTTTCTTGAGTCATACAAAGCAGCTCTCAGGGTCTACTACTGGCTCTGCACTCAGAACTCGCTCCTGGCAGACTGGGGGACCATATGGGATGGCGGGAATTGAACTCAGATTTGTCTAGGGTCAGCAGCATGCAAGGCAAATGCCCTACCACTGTGCTATCTCTCTGACCCCATGTTAATGCTATTCTAGTATTTCCTTAATTTATTTTGGTTATTAAATACCTACTGTGCTCTAGATTGGTGTCTTATTAAGTTTTAAAGTTGCCAACAATATGTCTTTAGAAATAGTTTTTATGCTTCTTAAGGTCATGAGGCCCATTTTACTGTGGTTTTTTAATTGCCCACAGCTTTTAGTGACTTTCTATAAACTCAATATTTATTAAATAAACAAAAGAATTATCCATCAGTTTTAAAGTGGTTCTGATTAAGAAGGAACTCAAGGAAACCACTTTGACAGGAAAAGAATAGCTCAATTTCACTGAAAATGATAGCCAACGCATGCCTCAATTTTGAAAATATTAAATCTGTGTCACAGATTTGGATAAACTCAGTCATGAAGAAAGTGATTCACTGTATGACATCTCTATTGGAGATGTGAGCAAAGACAGATTGATGTGAGTACCTGGCTAAATAGGAGCATTCCTGTGGAGTGGGAGGTGCTGAGGATATTGAGGATATTTTGATCAGCATGAAATTCTCCTCAGAAAGAAAAGCAAGAAGAAAACTGTTTGTGAGGATATTTATGGATGGGTGGATATCCAAATGACTTGATAGGATAAAAATGAAAAGTATAAGGCTCCCTTCCTCCAATAAATTTTCCTATCCATATGACAATACCAGGCAAGTTTCCAGTAGCTTGGTTTACCAGACTGTCTCTTTATTCCTGAAGGGAAAGGGAAAGATGCAAAGTCTGGAATTATATTTAATATGTCCATATAGTTATCAATATAGATAAATTATACTGATAATATATAGATACTATAAATATTATTATATTATCTATAGGAAAATTATACATACATCATTATAGATTATAGGTTTTTATGAATTGGGATGTATTAGAATGTATTATTATGAGTTTTTGAATGACTTGACATAGTTAACTGAATAACATATAAAGTTTAGAAAGTGAACATGCACTATGTAAATTCTTAGAAACCACTGTAACATGCATCTGAGATAATTATGGTTTTCTCCCACCATTCCTCATCTAAATGATATTTATAATTAAGAAAACTTCCCTAAAATAATAACTGTATCTTTAATGAAAATTATAAATTTAAAATTATATATCATATTTATGTTCTTTTATAAATTGGGCCATATAATCTTAATAAATGCTAAATTTCACAACTCAATCTCTCTTTAAACATAAAACATACACATATGGACAGTTCTACCTAAGTATGAACATTGATGTCAATGGGCAACAAATATATGTAGATGTAGGTATTTATACTACATGTTTAAGTGACCCAATAGGGGCCTGGGAGATACCATGAAGGTAAGGCGTTGGCCTTTCATGCAAAAGGTTATCGGTTCGAATCCCGGTGCCCCATATGGTCCCCTGTGCCTGCTAGGAGCAATTTCTGAGCATGGAGCCAGGAGTAACCCCTGAGCGCTGCTGGGTGTGACCCAAAAGCCAAAAATAAATAAATAAATAAATAAATAAATAAATAAATAAATAAATAAATAAGTGACCCACTAAATTTTGAAGTCTCAAATTTGTATATAACTGTTTTCAATTGACATTAATTATGTTGCCCATGTCAGGTACATTCTGGTGCCATGGTAGACAGCCTAAATATGAATAAATAATCCCCATTCCTGGGAAATCCATCCTCTTATTTTATCTTCCTATAAGAGAAACCAGCATTTGAGACTTGAATATGATAGAATATGGTAGAAAATGAATATGGTAGAAATAGTAGTATGTCACTTTTGAGACTGGATTATTTAATGATGTTTGCTTCTATCCAAGGTGCTTGTGATCTATAGGGTGATTTCTTTCTGTCTTAATTTACCCACTTTGGGAGAAGTCAGCACCCCTTTTATAGGTATCCTTAGGGAGATTATCTAGATGATTAAGGTCTGGAAATCTTGATAGCAGACACATGACTAAGCTTGGCAGATCCTCTAGTCATCAACAGCTCAACAGCTCTACCAGAATCACTCATATATATATATATATATATATATATATATATATATATATATATATATATATATATATATATATATATATATATATATATATATATATATATAAATCCAGGACTGAAATATATACATCAGTCCTGGATTTACACATTTTAGAAACTAAATGAAACCAAAAATTATTGTTGTTTAAATCACTTAATGTTGGAATAACTTGTTCAACAACTAGCAATAAATCCTTACTACCCATTATGTTGCTAATTATTTAATAGTTTGCTGTGGATGTTAACATCCCCATTTTACAGAATTTACTGACACACACCCCTTCTGCCACAGAGACAAAACTATTAAGATTTCAACTTTCTTTAGTCTGTCATTTAATTCTTTCTATTATAATAATACACATGCCTTCTGGAAATATAGGGCTTGCTAGTGCTACTTGTGGTGTTTTCTGATGCTTATTCAACAGCTACTTCCTTGGTTTTTATGTATGACCATTTTCTGATAACACTTTCACAGACAATCTAAGTTAAGTCTAGGTACTAATATATTGTACAGCTGCTTCATGCAACCTGCTGCTATGGCTGCAGCTGGGAACAACTGACTTTCTCAGCAAGCTCTGATTAGCATTTTGATCTTGACAAGAACTTTTCTCTTTGAATGCCAATGCAGGAGTGATTGTTGTCACTACCACATGTTAGGTTTCTACTGTAGGGAGACACAGTAGTTTGCCTATGCTTAGTGAAAACACGATAAGCTACTGACACACTACACGTGAGTCAATCCTTTTGATATCTAGGCATGTGTGCCTTTTGAAGGGGAGTAGGGAAGTGATTCAATGCCAATTGCACTCAGGACTTGGAAATATTTGGGACTGGAACCAGTATGTATTTGTGAGTCTCAATATGCACTCTGTATTTAGGATCTTAGCATATTTTGGATATATTTGACCAACTTTATGAGCATTGTTTTATTCATTTGCCCCTCTGTGTTGTCATTTAAAAAAGGTAAGGTTTATGTTTACAATGATGGATCTATTTTTATCTGATATTTCTGATATGGGAAGAAATAGCCTCTTTAGTTATTTTTTCCTTAGCTATATGAAATGGATCAAGATATAGCTATATTCTCAGCTATACTATGTACTTATTGTATACTTTATTTCTTTCTTCCCTTTAAGAAACTTTAAGAGTCAGTTGGTGTGTTAGTCCTAAAAATAGCAACTTATTTTTTTTTAATTTTTGGTCACACCCGGCAGTGCTAAAAGGTTACTCCTGGCTCTGTGTTCAGAAATTGCTTCTGACAGGCTCGAGGGACCATATGGGATGCTAGGATTCGAACCACTGTCTTTCTTCATACAAGGCAAATGCCTTACCTCCATGCTATCTCTCTGGCCCCAGCAATTCATTTTTAACTTACTACCTCTTGTTTCCTTTTTAGATTTTAGAATTTAAAATTTTATTTTAAATAATGACAATAGATTTTATTTCAGTTATAATAAATCCCAATTTATCTTCTGCTGCATAACTTCCATCTTTTGCTAAATGAATCTCATATAAAAGTGCATATTTGCAGTTGCTTTATTGAGTAAGTCATTGGGGAAGGGTTAAAGAAAAATGCTAGTAGTCCAAGATTCTAATTCACTTTTTGAGGGCCACACCCAGACATACTCAGATCTTACTGTACTATTTATTTATCTATTTAGGCTTTTGGACCACACTAATTAGTGTTTGGTAATTACTCCTGGAAGGAATAAGTAGACCATACATGGTACAATCAGTTGAACTTGTATTGGACAAGTGAAAGGCTAGCAAGTTGCTCACTAGACTATTGCTCTGGAACCAATGCTGCTATTGATAATGAACCCCAATTTTTTTGAGTTATCATAATCATTATTTTTGTAAAAACTCACTATTAAAGGCAACCCCATTTTCAGTTCTCATTGAAATTCTTCAATATAAAATATAATGAGTTATTTACAAATTACAATGGATATTTAAATGTCTGTACAAGGATCATAGATATTAAGTATTACAGACATGCAAGACTCATGTCAGTATAGTTCTTGGTTATTATTAGCAGTGTTAATAATAACATTTCAAAAATAGAAAGCCAGAAAGATGAATTAATAAAAGAAACAAAACTATGAGTTATCCCAATAATGTGAAAGAATAAATAAAATAAAGTGATGTTTTCATGAAATTAAAAAAATGAGTTATAGAAATAAAGAATAAACTTTGTTCTGCAACACATAAGAGTAAATATAATAAGCATAATTGCTTCTATGCACTAAATAATTGTTTTAGTTTGCTGTCAGGGCTATGAAGAGATTTTTATGATTACTTGCTTTATGGGTATTTGTAAAAAATACTAAATATGATTTTATGTTTATTTTATATGAAGTGTCTAAGGCTTAGAGAAGCTAAAACCTTATCAAAGCATGCAGTGAAAAAAATCACAGAAATATAGATTTGCTAAATACTTTGACTTTAAGACCATCATTCAACAATAATTAAATTCACTCAATTTCCCATTTAATGCTCTTATCTCTTAATATGCTATACTTAAAAATATACAAAGATAAGACTATAAAAGAAAATGACTTATATATATATATAAAACTTTTATGAAATATGATAAGTACTTTTGCATTTTTTATTAAAATTTCAACAAAGTTCTTTCTACAGAGTAGGTGCTTTATAAAGGCTGATACCTAGTTTATATCAATAAAAATAAAGCATCAATTAAGAAAGATACAAAACTATCCCATCACCAATGATTATTAGTAATGATTTTAATCATTTCTATGATTGAATGATTTCAATCCTATAGATGAACAGAAAACAAAAGTTCTCAAATTAGCTATGCTTTTTCAATCCTATAGATAAACAAAAAAAAAATGTTCTCAAACTAGCTATGCTAATTAAATAGTACTACTATTAAAATATGTGGAATATGGTAAGTTGAGGAGGGATAATCAGTCAATTGAGGTCTGAGAATTTGCAAAACCTAGCATATTTCTTACACATTTAGATGAGAGAGAAGAGACTCAATTTTATATGATGATCCAATTGGTCCATATTTACATAAATCAATGGATAAACCAATGGATTGTGCAGATATCAACAAAATAATAAACAGTCTCTGACATGCAATTTCAGTTGCAATTAGAATCCCGGGTCTATTTACAATTCTAATTTCCAACCATCACAATTAAATCCTTTAAAATTCTATCAGTCTCAATTAGTTGGCATGAACTTTAGATTTAATTTTAAAGATGTGTGTATATGTGTGTGTATGTGTGTGTGTGCGCAGAAAAATGCTGTAGTCAACAGACATTTTGAATACTGAAGAACATTAAAGGCAGGATTAGAAATACCAGTTTAAGCTCATTTTTCAATGGATCCAGAAAAATTTAAATAATTAAATTCTATTTTTCTTTTTGATGAGTGGCTTCTATGTCTCCAACATGCTTGTCAGCTAAAATTTATTTTCCAAGAAGGGCAAAAGACCTTAATAAAAGTGTTATTCAGTGCTAGAACTATTTGCACATTTTTCAAGTATATTTGTAAAATTATAGAGTAATTCAATAATTTATTGAAATTATCATAAAACTTCAACAAATCATGCATTGCGTTCAGATCCTAATATACGCTAAATTTCCTGTTTTTCCGAGTCAGCAGCTTTAAAACTATAACCATTTGAAATTCAAATGATAAATTTATATCTACCATGGCCCTAGAATGCATAAAAAATGATGAGAGGGTGCCCTTTAGAGAAATTTAAAAAGAAATGCACATTTTGTAATTTGATATATGTAACATAATCCATTATAGACCAAGTTGGTATTGTTCCAGCAAATATAAAAGAGAGAGTCTTCTCTGTGCCCAGCACAAAGAAACACAACAGAGACATGTTTTCTTGAGTTATGGGCCACTATCTCCCTAGTATGCAATACTTGCTATCCTCTGACGGAAGGGGTGCATATGTAACACACTGAAGGGCTCTGTGGGCTTAATTATTACGTTAAAGTTTGGCAGAATGAGAAAGAAGAGATGCCAAGCAAAGTGAGAAAAAAAAAAAACTCTGTAGTCATCTCCATGGTATTAGATTCTCCACAGCAACTTTACATACAGCACAGCCAAGGCAGAGGATTATATTTCTGTACTTGGGAATTCCTTGTTTCCATAGCCTTTTTATTTACCAAGCTTATTAGTTGCTCATACATATCTGCCTCAAATGATTACTATCATATTTCAATTTTCATGTTAAGGTCCTATAATAAAGCCATATATAGAGTTAACAAGATGCTTCTAAACTCTGCTAAGAATTTAGATTCTCAAGCACAATCTCATTTTCATTAATATACTCTTCCAAGTACTTTTTCAATCACTAGAATAATTTTGGGACTCGATACTCACAAAATAGGAGCTTTTGGACTAACAGAAGGATTTGTTATTCTCAAACTTGTCTGTGGTCAAGTAAATGTAAACTCATGAGCTTAACTATTTTCTGTTGCTAATTTTTGACTATTAAGCATGCAATGGGAGACATGTGAATCTAGAAAACCGTCTGATGAGAGCGCATGGCACATCAGAATTTTCTGTCTCTTGTTCTCTCTCTCACCCTCTCTCCTCTCTCTCAATCATTCTCTATTATCCCAGTTTCTTACTCTCCAAGAACCTCTGTTTAGTTGCTCATTTAGGACCTACTTTCATATCACAATGAACCAAACGTTCTTTGTTTGAAACTTATATTCTTGACTGCTCATACACAAAGAAAACTGTACAAAATAACAGGAACAAAAGTGATTCACTTAGGTCAGGTGTCTCCTTATCATAGAGCTAAAGCTTCACTTTGTCATCCTATCAGCTTGCAGTGAAAAGCAGTTCTACATCAATCAATCAGGAATAACTTGATCAGCTCTCGTAAGTGAACCTGCCAAAGACACCTGAAGAAGAATAACTGTAATGGTCCACCTGTTTGGGGGTTATTTTTTAACATAATATAATTTTCTTGTTCTGTCTCCTTTCTGTCTTATAAATCTGTCATTTTAAACAACTGCTTAAAGTGCCTTCCTATTTGTTATATGATATACTTTAGTTAGACTTCAGTTTATCTTTAGTAGACTCTTGATTAAGTTATATACTTCCCGTTTGTTTGAATTTTAATATAGATATGCTAAGTCACTTCCAGGAATCAAGTAAAATCTATTTCCCCTACAAATGAATTGACTCAGGGAAATTCCTATATTCTATTTAATTCTCAAACCAGATGATGATTAAATCAAATGCCTGGTATGATGGTTAACAAAAATACTCCTTATATCATTGTAAGATTATAGACGCAGAAAATTTGTATGTGATTTTTATTATAGGATAAGAATTAATTTTTGAAACCTGTCTGATTTTAGAAAAAAGTATATATAGTATTTAAAGAAATAAAAATATAATAAAATTTTATTAAGTGTATGGTCAAACATTTGAAAAGCACCAGGACAGGTAAATTTAATTCAAGAGAAGGATGGATGTACTTTACTACATGATTATTTGGAGTTGTTTTTCTTTTTTCTGTCTCTTATATTTTTGTGAGGGGCACACCTAACAATACTCAGGGATTGATTATGGCAGGGAGGGGAGCACAAAGGGTGTCAAGGATTGAAGTCAAGGTAACTGTATACATGTCATATGCTTATCTGCTATACCGTTGCTCAATCCTCTATGGGTATTTTCTTGTTTATAAACTCTATCCTCACTCTCTCAGCCCACTCTCCTGAGTTGCAGTGTCAGCCAGACATGAATTTATATAATGAAACACTAACCTGTAAAGTCTCAGATAGGATTGTTTTTGCAGAGAATGTCTTTTTGTGTCCGCACCCATTTTGTCCCCACCATGCAATACTCAGAGTTTACTCCTAGCTCTGGGCTCAGAACTTACTACTATTGAGCTCATAGACCATATTGGGTGCCAGGAATCTAACCTGGGTCAACGGCATGCAATTGAAATGCCCTATGCACTGTTAAAACTCTGCACAGTGTCTTTAAGGAGTTTATTATGATAAAATGAGGTAATTAGAGAGGGTTTTAATCCAGCCTGACTGATGTCAGAGGAAAATGTAATTACACAAACAGAAACCAGCAACTTGTATGCACACAGAAAGATTTTTTTTTTTGGTTTTTGGGTCACACCCGGCAGTGCTCAGGGGTTACTCCTGGCTCCATGCTCAGAAATTGCTCCTGGCAGGCACGGGGGACCATATGGGGCACTGTGATTCGAACAATGACCTTTTGCATGAAAGGCAAACGCGTTACCTCCATGCTATCTCCGGGCCCCACAGAAAGAATTTTTAAAACTCTACCTATTCAATAAATTGCTATGCAAGCCCTTACATATTCATCTACAATCCATGACTCCCATGAAATACTCTATGCATTATAACAACAATCCTATCAAGACAAATTAAATAACATATATCAATACCTAGCACAGTATGTAAAAGTTAAAAGATTCTATAGTTCTGTGTTAGGTTGAATCCTTTATTTTTCTTGTGAAAAATAAGACAAAGAGCCCAGAAAATAGTATTTCCAAGAAAATCAAAATCTTCAGAAATAGCTGCTTCTGTAACTCAACTGCATTGGAAAAGAAGGGCAGACCCTGACATTTTGTCTCTGCATGCACCAGTAACTTAGAATCTGTGTGAAGTGGCAGCACAATGCAGTCTGTTTCAGGGTTAAGGCTTCCTGTGTGAGAAGGCATAATCCTCTCCACTAGTTTTGTTTTGGTTATTTTATTTTTCTCACATTGGAAATCTATTTCCTCCCTACCACACGGCACAAGCCCACTAAGCATAAAGAGGGAAAGGGCTGTTTTTCTAAGTGCCTTTTAGTAAAGAGAAAGGAATCATAGTGCCTGCGGTTGCTGAGAAGGAAGAACAGCACATTCTGTTTCTGTGAGTACAAATTTGATGAAGATAAATCGCTGAAAGGTAGCCGAACACTGAGAGGGTGTGTGAGCACTTTCAAACTAATGCCACCATTTGCTACCCTCAGAATTGTCAAACTTTCCATCTCCTTCTTCACAGCCATTTTCCTTTCTGGATTTGCAGTTCTGATGATAACAGAGGAGATGATTATGCTTTGAAATGATAGCAACCTTTAAAATTTCAACTAAAAGATACTTTCTTTTCCATGGAAGAGTCTGGCTTAACAATTGAGAAGCAGTAACTTGGTCTAGTTAATTGGAGCACCTGGTACTATAATCCCATCTCTATCTTAAAAAAATAAAAGCTTCCTGTTAATGATGTTGCTTATGGCTTCAAGCAAATACACTAAATTTATTTGAGAATAGTCTGCCAGGGTCTCCCCATCTGTTACAATGTTTGCCTGAAAGTCTTGGAGCCCCCTACCTTCTTTGGCTCTCCTGGGACTGTCCACTGGAACCTCTGCTCTGAAACTGTCAAGCTAGTGAGACACCCCACAGTCAACTTTGACCTCTGTTCCTAATCTACTCTGACACATTCCAGGCTGTCGCACTGCATCATTCTCTTGGGTTCACTGCACACCATTCAGGCCAACAATCAGCATGTTCTTTTCCCCATCTGTGTGTTCTGGTTAAGGCTGGGTCAGGAGAGATGTCACTGTTTCTCTACCTCACTCTTGACAGCTCTCTGATTTTTAGCATTTAACTTTATAAATGCTTACTTGCAAGGACCTGAAGTCAAGGGGCAGATATATTGGTAAATTCAGCATGATATGAATAATTTTGCTTATGTATTGATTTAGAAGGGATACTGGAATGTCCTTTCAAACACTCTCTACCTCTACTTCATCTAACCATGTGTCCCCCATTGCCCACATCTGCCAGCTTATTGAACAATGCAAATTATTGTTGCTATTATCATTACCCATTCTTCAAGGCTCATTTTCAATGCCACCATCTGTAAAAAGCTTCCTCAATTGTCCCACAACAAAGGAGGACCCATCACTCATGCCATCCCTAAATATTTTAACTCTATGAAACACCTTTGTACATTGCTTTTAAATAAATGCAAGGTTTTACTTACTCTAGTCTCTGGTTTGGCTATATATTCCTAGAGGAATAAATATGTGATGGCAAATTAGTAAAAAAAAATGGTGAAAACTCAGTTTGGTAAGAAACCCACTTGATCATACACAATTAAGGTCAATGAGTATAAAGGAAATAAAGTAACAATAAGGAATGAGCTGTTAATACTGTCTCAGGGAAAAGTCATATGAAAGGAACATGTTTGTACATATTCAAGTACAAATAAGCCTGAGTATGAATTTCCATTCCAACAGTTTCTAGATACGCAGCTTGTGCAAAGTATTTCAAGTATTTGATATATTTGAATATATATCATCAAAATAGTAACAATAACTCATCAGACTGCACATTCTGTAGATGAAATGCCACAATTAAATAAGATAACCAGTGTCAAGATAACCATAACTTACACCGAAAATTCCTCACTAGTTTTTTTAGAAAGGGGTTACACCCTTTCTTTCTACAAGCCCAAATAAAGACATTATAAATAATCTTATTATAATATGAAGAGTCCTTAAAAATTCTAAGTGCACAGTATTGACATTGAAAAGTCAACAGTGGAAGCAATCAAGATATATATAATGCATCATACAACAGGTACGGTGATTCCCTTGCTGATAAGTGTTGTATCTCCTGCACCACACACGGTACCCTTAGCCTGTAAAAATCCAGGAGAAAACACAGAGCACATCAAATATGGACACCCTCCCCCCCAAAATAGGAGATAAAATAATTGGCTATGGTACTATGTGATCAAAGAAGCTTTCCTTTTTTATGTTACTAGCTTTATCTTATACTAAAACTCTAAACTTTACACCAAAACTCTATGATGCTCCTTTGAGGAAAGATACATTGCAATTAGAAAATTGCACTCATTTTCTTGTTGTGCTATCTTTAACAGAGCAACATGTCCTCATTTTAGATACTAGATTCTTAAAATGGAGTTATGCATGTCCTAACATAATTGGTATTTATTATGGTGATTCAGTTGGATAATACACGTGAATCCCATAGTTCAACTTTACCTTAACTTTGAAGAGAGAAGTAAGGGCAATGTAAAACTAAGTAAAATTAGTAAATAATCTTAAAGACGAACAAAAGAGAATCTTCTGTGTTGCTTTTGGTTTGGAATTGAAGATAATTGTTTTAAAAAAATGAGAAAATGGATACCTTGTTAGGGCCACATTTTCAGCTCAGTCTCGAGTGTTTATACATTTAATATTTATTTAACAGGCAATCTATAGCTAGTTAATTAGATAGCATGCTTAATATCTCATTTTCTTTAGTTGTATGGGCAAATGCTAATTAAATTCCAGAGCATTTCTCACAAGTGTAATGTAATAATAGGAACATTGTCGCATACTTATTGGTTCTGCAGATTTGAATTAATTACATTGCAAGCAGATTTATCTTTCATATATTTATACCTCAATAGATGCTCTTCCCTGACAATCATAGGGGATTTCATCTCCATACTGTCACCTTATTAATCCTAAATTAAATATGTTTAGTAGGAAGGAGTTTAATACTTGCTGAAGCTCTAGATATCGCTACTTCGTCCGCACATCTGGATTTGGAAAATCATTTTGCCTTATGCTGCTAAAAATAGAATAGACAATTAATAAGGCAGTAAAAGATACTACAAAATTCAATTTGGAGACAAGCCAAGAAATCTGCTACTCAGCTGTGTCTCATTAGCATCTTGGGGGACGTTGGGTTTAGTCAACCATTTTCTTATCTCTAACTTTAGTTTGATATTATATTTTTGTAAAAAATATATATTTGAATATATATGTATTTCACTTTACTGCTTAATACTTGCAATGCTATCTTAATTATAGGTTCAATCATCTTTCCCCTAAGGTATTTATAGAGTATTATACATTTATCTCTGTACTTTCAAGTCTAACCTTTTTTGGGGGTGGGGGCACACTCAGTGACACTAAGGGGTTTCTCCTAGCTATGCCCTCAGAAATTGCTCCTGGCATATGAGACACCAGGGGTTAGAACTGTGGTCCATCCTAGGCTAGCGTGGCAAAGCAAACATGCCTTACTTACTGCTTGCACCACCGCTCCAGTCCCAAGTCTAACATCCTTTATTCATTCTGCACAGATACCATAGTAATACTTTATATATCAAAATGATAATTTTTTCATTCTTTTCCTGAAATACTTTTTATTAGACTACTTTATATTTTGCTTTATTTTTGTTGTTGTTTCTTGTCCTACATTAAATATTACTGCAATAGCAGTCTAGCAGTAGTCATAAAAGGGTACGCCCCTTTAAGAAATTGTAATTGGCTGGCTGTGCCTATAATTCCCCACCCCCCATGGAGAGTCAGGATAGAGAATGGGGGGGCAGTTGGAAGAAGCAGTTGAAGCAGCAATTTGACCGAACTGTTTCTACTTCAGGCTATGGCTGTATCCTTTTAAACTATATATCCCTTTTACATTATATACCTGTTCCTTTTACCTAGTCCTCAATCTGACCTTATCCTAGTTCCAAAACCAGCTTTCTCTCCCTCTTCTGGTTAATGTTGTTGATTAACCCTGGGCTTCTCTAATAGAAAGGCTTGAAATATTTTGCCAGAGTCCTAACTGCAAGACCCCTGGACCCCAGCAGCCCTAGAGGGCCAATCTCTGGCAATTAAGCTCTAGCTCTTTTTAAGTTACACCCAGTTTTGCTCAGGGTTTATTCTTGTCTCTGCAGCTTGGAAAGCTTGGGGAACCAGAGGGTATGCTAGAGATCAAACCTGGGTCTGCCCTGTAAAGTGCAAGTGCTAAGAATATAGTCAACTTTTTTGCGGGGGAGGTGGTGTGTGTCACACCTACCGCTGCTCAGGGATATCTCCTGACAGGCACGGAAGACCATATGGAATGTCGGGTTTTGAACCACTGTCAATCCTGGATCGGCTGCATGCAAAGCAAATGCTCTACCGCTCTGCTTTTACTCCTGCCCTATAGTCAACTTTTTAAACCAGTGACATGGAACAATTAACTTCTAATTCCTTCAACATCCACTATTTACCAATATTCCTACTGTGCCCAAACAAGACTATTTTGTGAATTCTCAATGCTTGAGTACTTACAACTCATCCTTGAATCTTCCATTCCTTTATTTGTTTAAATTTTTGTTCAAAGACTCAGATGAATGTTATCTGGATGGTGAAATGGACATTTATATTAACTGAATTGTTTAATGTCATCTCTTTTTTGTTTGTTTGTTTGTTTTGGGGCCACACCTGGCGGTACTCAAGAGTTACTTCTGGCTCTGAGCTCAGAAATTGTCTCTCGCAGGTTCCGGGAAACAAATTGGATGCCAGGAATTGAACTCAGGTCGGTTACCTGCAAGGCAAATGCCCCATCGCTGTGCTATTGCTCTGGCCCCCAATGCCATCTATTTTATTTTTCTGAGGTCATGATTCTCATTGTATATGATTCCAAAATAAGAATGAGAAGCTCATCCTTTCTCTTATAATCACTTTTTTCTGTGTTATGCTTCTGGAGTACTATTTATCACAGTAATGAACACATTTCCTGTCTCCTAATCATTAGCTTTGAACTTAAGATTTACTTGTGTTTAATATATTCACTCAAAACTCATTTTTTTTTAATTCCCAAACTGAATATCTGGAATGGTGCATGCTGGATGCTGGCAAAAACATGTAGCACATTATGGAATGGAAGTAATGAACACATGAACAAATAAGACTCAAGGTAAATTTAATTCTATACAAACCTAAAAGAAAGTGGTTATGAGTAAAAGACTCAGGCATTAAACTACTTCAGAATGAGTGTTTTAATAGCTATAAATCTGAACTCTCCATCAGCAGTGGCAGCGTAAGAGTACTTTGTGATGATAAAAGGAAACTATATAGTGATCTAAGGAAAGTACCCGGAATATTTACTCACATAAGCTATTTGGCATGCTGACTCTGGAAAATAATACATTTTAATAAATTAAAAATTACACATAGTAGGTTCTCACAAATATGAGTTCTTATATGATAAACGATTTGCTTATACTCTAAATGAGAAGGCAAAAGACCAGTGTCATCTTCCAAACACAAATAACAATACCTATTGTTTTATTTATCAATAAATAATAAAGGCAGAGGACATATAAATAAACAAGAAAAACACAAATAGTATAGTTGGTAGTTTCATCAATAAATCATAAACTTCTCCCAGGTTCCTAAAAATTTGCATTTATTTCATAATATTGATGATTGTGATAGCCTGAAAATGTTGAAGAAAATTAAAGTCTGACATTTCAAAGGGAATACTGCAAAAGAAATGGTAATAATTCATAAGTATACATATCTATATTGACTAAATTATGAATTTTTATCAGAATCCCAGAGGATCAGAGAACAGAAGGATGAAAGGAGGCAAAAGGACAAGATTTATTTAACAGTAGTTTTCTCAATAAAATGTACTCAGCCTTTTGCAGTCTTAAAATAGCTTTCTCAAGGGTTATTAACATTGAAACTTGGTAGAAACATAGAACCTTCATAGTAATGTAGAGAAACTTAAAAAGAGTGAAACCAGCTCAATAGAAATAACAGATATAGTGGCAAAACAAAGTATTTTATTATTCTTATTATTATCATTATTGTTATTATTATTATTAATTATTGACAAACAATGTCAGGGGTCCCAGGGGATGCTTGTGTTGATTTTCAGCAACCTTGGTGAAAGGCAATGCTGGGGCATGGTATGACCGATGAACACAAAGGCTATATTCAACAATTTCAGATTTCATGTGGTGCTAGGAATCATAACTAGGGCTTCATGCATAAAAACCATGCACTCTTATCCTCTGAGTTATTTCCCAGGCCTTTCAATTTTATTATTTAATATGGAGCACTATCATGCAATCATCTTTACACCTTTATTCCTTTTCCATCACAAAATATTTTAGGGGAGGGATGATGATATTGATACTAGATGTGCTCAACTTTTACTACTGACTCTATTATCTGGATTTACTCCTGGTGGTGCTTGGGAAATGCTGTGGTCAATGATAGGGTTTAAATCTGGTTTGACTGCATGCAAGGCAAGTGCACTAACTGCTATGCTATAACTAAGCTCCCCCACTTCACAACCTCTTTTAAATGTATTCATTTAATTAATTTGCTGGATTTTAGATATATTTTGTGTGTGTGAATTAATATCATTAAATATTATGATCTGGTATTTCATTTAAAATCAATCATTTCACATAGTTGAATAACAATAAGGAATATCTCCTGACAACCCTAATTATTATAGAACTCTAGTTTATCATCCCAACTTTAGTTTTTCTCTGTCTTATCTTCCGTCTTTTTGGATCTGCATTAATATTTGTATTCTATTTCCCCAAGAAAACTTTTTGGTTTAGTTTGTTCAACCTTTTCCTATCTCCTTATCATGACTTTACTGGGTGTTTCACTTTCTGTCCTTGCACTGAGCTGAAGGTTCAGTGTTTTGTTGTTTAAATCTTCTGTTCATCTCTAAGTATCTTTATCTCCCAGTCTTAGATGTGGCAAAAGTATGTCTATATGGGAGATATTAATGGTCTCATGAATGAGGGATGAAGGTGGTAAGAAATCATTTTCTCTATAATAAAACCTATATTAAAACCAATAAAACACTACACATATCAATCAAGTCCCTTATTTTATAATTCTATTAATATCTTTAGTCATTTTTATATACTCTGAGGTGCAGATATTCTAAACAAGGTATCTGCTTTTTAAGCTAGTAGTTATACTATAATGTGTCTCAGGCTCAAATGGAAGATTGGTTAAAAGAAAATAAAGGACAACAGGGGTAGTTTTGAGTGGTATCTAAGATTTTACCTTTCCACAAAACACAAATACAATTATTCTAGTATGAAGATACTGCTACACTTCAAGAACCACTATTAGTTTTTGTTTTGTTTTCTTTTTGTTTTCTGGAGGCCACACTTGGTGGCACTCATGCTTTACTCCTGACTCTGTGCTCTAAGAAATTGCTCATAAAAGGGTTGGGGAACCATATGGGAGACTGGGGATTAAATCCAGGTTGGCTGTGTGCAAGACATATGCTCTATCTGCTATGCTATTTCTCTGGCCCCAAGAACCATTATTCTAAACATTCTTTAGCCTCCTTTACATGCATGAGTCTCGTGGTTCTCATCTCTACAACTTTGGGTTAGCTCTTCCATTGATTCCATAATGGGCTAATATTGTTTGAAATAACTACATATTGATTGAATGTGTATTGGGTTCTACACAATACTTGGACTGTAGTTTAAAGTCCAACAATAGATTGACTTAATTGTCTTAATTTTTTGTTTAATTTTTGAAGCATGTTGATCTTTAATACTGCTAATGGAAGGTTTTCTGTGGCCAATGTTTCAACACCGCACACAACAGAGTGTCTACTTCCCTCTACATTATCCCAGGGTTTCCTCCTAACACTCCCCTATTTTCACCAGTCCTGGTCTGTTCAATTTTGCAAGTTTGTTAATTCTCAGGTTCATTTGCTACAAAGCCATTATTAATTTTTTTCAATTAGAAAGAGTTGAGATCTTTTTCAGCCTAGCATGATTACTCTTCTCTAATATGTTACATATTTGCAGTTTGTCTCTGAAATAGCCTAATGGCATCACTTAGAGCTTGACATAAATGCAGACTCAGATTCTATTCAGACTTGCAGGATCAAAATCTTCATCTAATTAAAGAAGATTCACATGTAAATCTGAATTTGAGACATATAGTTTTACACTAATATGATTTCCTTAAATAAAAACCCATGATTTAATCAGTAGTACTCCACCTAAAATACCAAGAAAATTGTCCAACTGTGATTAAAGGGAATGGAAGGAAACAGATAAAATATCATCATTGTGTTTTACAAAGATTTTCTTGGTACATATAAAGCTTTATCACAGGACCTGACATAAGCTCATTTCACTTTACAACAAAAAATAACTAAAGTGATTACTTGTTGCACTGAATCTAATTGACTTTGCTTAAATTTATTCTGGAATAATGGAAAAGTACAAGCAGCCCCTTAAAAATATAGAGAAGATAGAATATGTTTAAAAGTCTTGAACAGATCACATTGTCTTCAAAATTACATTTTGTTCTCTTAAGAATCATAGTGATTATTATTGTCAATAGCTAGCCTTTGTTGAGAAGTATCTTAATCACAGAGCTAGATATTTTATTTATAGCATTCTGTTATTATGCTTGAGATAATGTTATTTTCCCGGTTAATAAAGAAAATAAAACTGCAGGCTCAAAATCATGAAATTGTAGATGTAAAAGTTCGAAATCAAATGATTGAAATCTTAAAGAATTAAGTGAAACTTAAATTTATGAACAATCAGCATTTATTTTTAAGAAACTGCTGGAGCTCCATTTAATTTTTACTGCTTTAACAGATAAAGTTAATTTTAGTTCTGATTATAAACTTTAGTTTAAAAAATTATGCTAAATTTCTTGAGAATAGACTTCATGAGACAGATATTAGTCACCATCATATCTTGATTATCACCTTGCTGAATAGTTAGCCAGTCTTAAAGGAGATAGGAGATGGCACTCACCCTCTGGAAATTATACAAATATTTGGAGGTAGTTTTGAGTACTAAAAATAAGAATGGGAGTGCTACTGGAATCTAATATATGTAAAGGTCAGTGATGTTGTTAAATATTACAATATATGAGACAGTTCAAACCTCACCATTAATTGGCCCCAAGGACAGACAATAACTATTGTAAATATCAAATAATTGAAGAGCAAAAATGAGCTTAGGAAAAAATCTAATGGGGAAAAATTAAAAACTTTCATGACTTGATTAAGGACACATTGTGTCAATCTAAAATCAATTTTTTATCTCATATGTTACCCATAATACTACATACTTCTGCCCAACAGTGAGATTTTTTTTCCCATTATGGTGCCAGGCTGTTCCTGAGCTACACTATAATTCAATACGGTGATTAAGCAGGTGAGTTCTGGAATCAGATTGCTTGAGTCTTAATATTGAATCCACAATTTACTAGTTTTATGAATAGCTAATCTAACTGCTCCATTTCCTATGCTCCTTTTTTCCTTTTCCTCGAAATCATCTGTGCAATAGGAATAATGATATTCAGTTCTAAGAACATTATATAAACTATGAGCATAGTTTCTAGCTTGTGAAAAATAAGCTAGGTACAAATTTTAGACTCTTTAATGTGATTCAAATATCAAATATTCCTTATCTGCCTGTCATTATCTCAGTTAACTTTTAAATTCCTGGTGTGATTCTGGCCAGCTGCATGTAGCCACGTAAAAGAGCAAAGGTTTTCCATAAACTATGAACGACATTTGAGTTTTAGAAAAGTGGAGTCAAGGGATTTCTTGTTTTGTCTCTTTGGTTTAGAGGTCCAAGGAATTTTCTGTTCAAATTCATAAGGCTATCATTTAAAATTGAGACCTGATAGAAAACAGTATGGGCCGACATAATAACACATCTTTAGATTATATTTTGTTTCTTCATTGTTTATTATTTTTCTCTACTATTATACTAGAAATTGCTTTACAGAAAATCTGCCATATAAAAACCAGTAACTCTTTATGTTAAAAATTATCACCAGTGAAGGGTGATATTCAGTAGATGACTGAAACCTAGATATGGACATTTTTGTAATCACAGTATTTAATTAAAATATTATTAAAATATATGTATATTAATATTAATACCCATGTAATGTAGAAATAAATTTATACTGAGTAAAAACTTATCAGGCAGAAAAGCAAGGGCCATTGCTTTCTTTTTTACTTAAACTATATTAGAATGCAGTCCTAATAATTTGAGTTTATTGAAGTGTCTCAATGCCTAACTAAAAAAATGCTGTCACATTGCTTATGGCAAAGGGATGACTCCTCATCCTTTTACTATTAAGTCTATTTTGTCTTCCTAAATAAAGGAAACGAAGACATTCTGTTTGTAGGAGGTTAGGAAAGACTACTCTAGTTCACCAAACTGAAAAAAATATTTTGCCTTCATAAAAGCACATGTAAGTACACATGAAATCACATTGTTTTCACATCTGATTGGGGACAAAAGGTAAGGTAAGGGCTGGAGCAATGGTATAGTGTGTAAAACACTTGCCTTGCACACAATTTACCTGTGTTTAATTACTGGCATCTCATATTGTCCTTTGAGTCTGCTAGGAGCACAATCTTCTGAGCACAGAGCCAAGAGTAACCCATGAGAACTGCTGGGTACAACCCCAAAACAAAATTTTCAGTAAAGTAAGACAAAACAAAATAGACCAAATAACTAAGTTCTCAAACCTACACAATAAAGCTTTAAAACCACTATATATCATGAACCAGCCAATTCATAATTCTCCAAAATATTTTGATTTTGGAAAGCATTAACGTGTTTTTATACTTAGCTTTTAAAACTATTAATAAATAATTTCTTAGGAAAAATTGTAAAGCAATATCAATTAGTCAAGCAGAAACTAAATTTGTTTTTCTTTCTGAATGTTCAAAGGTTCAAAAGTGATAAAAATCTGTTTATATTCAATCATACACGTAGAAAATGACATTGGCACAGGTAAAAGCCATGATCACATAGTTATGCATTAAGCTCAGAACACCACTATTTGTAGAGATATAGAATGAATAAAAAAGAAGAAATGAAAAAGAATAGGTAAGACAGAAAGAAAAGAATGAAAAGAAGAAAGGGAGGGAGGAAGAGAGGGGGAGAAAAGAAAGGAAGGAAACAAAGGAAGAAAAGGAAGAAAGAAAAGGTAGAAAGGAAAGGAAGGAAAGGAAAAGAAGGGAAGGAAAGGAAGGGAAGGAAAGGATGGGAAGGAAGGAGGAAGGGAAAGGAAAAGATATAAAAGGAAAAGAAAAAGAAAAGGGAAAGGGAAAAAAGAAAAAGGAAAGGAAATGGTAAAAGGAGAGGAAAGGAAAATAAAAAGGGAAAAGAAAATGAAAGTAAAAGAAAAGGAGAGGGAAAAAGGAAATAGAAAAGGAGAGGAAAAGGAAAACAAGTGGAAGGGAAAAGAAAAGGAAAGAAAAGGGAAAGGGAAAGGGAAAAAGGAAAAGGAAAGGAAATGGAAAAAGGAGAGGAAAAGGAAAACAAAAGGAAGGGAAAAGAAAAGAAAAGGAAGTAAAAGGAAAGAAAAGAAAGAAAAAGGAAAGGAAAGTAAATGAAGGAAAATGAAGAAAGGGAGGAAGGAAAGGAAGGAATAAAAGAAAGGAATGAAAGGAAAGGAAGGAAGAACATAAAGAAAGAAAAAGAAAGGAAAGGAAGTAAATGAAGGAGAGGGGAGCAGAGAGATGGAGGGAGAAAGATAGTGGGAGAGAGGGGGAGAAAGAGAAAGGGAGGGAGATGGAGGGAGAGAGGAGGGAGAGAAAAAGAGGGAGAGAGAAAGAATGAAGAAAGATAAAGAAAGAGAACCAAAATGAAGGAAAGAAAAAAAAGAGTTGAGAAAAAATAAAAAGAAAGGGAAAAGAAATAAGAAAAGAAACAGAAAGAAAAAAGACAAAGCAAGAAGGAAAGAGAAATAAAAAGAAAGGAAAGGAAAGAAAATAATAGAAAAGAGAAAATGAAAGAAAGAGAAAAAGAAAGAAAAAAGACAAAGAACAAAAGAGAAGGAAAGTAAGAAAGAGTAAAAGTAAAAAGTAAGAAAGAGATGTGAAAGAAAAAGAGGGAGAAAGAAAAAGAAAAGAAAAGAGAAAGAAAAAAGAAGGAAAGAAGATAATTATAGAAAAGGAGAGAATGAAAGAAGAAAGCAAGCAAGAAAGAGAATGAAAGAAGAAAATGAAAGAAAAGAGAAAGAAAAGAAAAGGGAAAGAAAGAAGGAAATAAAAAAGAAGAAAGAAAAAGAGAAGGGAGGGAGGGAATTCAGGGCAGGGCAGGTCAGGGCAGAGGAGAGCAGAAAAGTGAAGGGAAAGAAAGTGAAGGGAAAGGAAGAGAAGGGGGTTGCTTCAGCAGATCAACCAACTTTCAGCAGAAAGATTTTATTCTGTTCCTTTCTGGCAAGAAAGCCTATACCTATGTCAAATAAGAGCATTTAGACTGATAGAAGAGGTGCCGGAAATAGAAACAGGTTTGTATTGTAGATGCTACATATAGGTAAAGGAATGGAAATATTAAATATCAACAGAATACAAAATTAGCTTAAAATTAATGTAAAACTTTGAAAATCTGGTTCTCAAAAATTGTTGAAATTAGTAAAAAAAATTTCAGACATGACAATAACAATGGTAGGATTACTTTATAAATAGCCAAATAAAAAGGAGAAATGATCCAGAGATAAGATCCATTCTGGATCCTTATTGTCCATTAATATATATTTGAATATTGAAAATAGCTGTTTTTAATACTAAATTCTTTAGAAGGCTTAACATAAAAAGACTTTCTCCTTTTTTGCATAAAAAAAGAAAATTGTGAAGTTAGAGTTTACTATTTGTTTTTAAGAAACCTTAAATAATTTATCCATTTGTATTATTCTAATTTATTTTTTATTATTTTATTATGTTTTTTTTTTTTTTGGTTTTTAGGTCACACCCGGCAGTGCTCAGGGGTTACTCCGGGCTCCATGCTCAGAAATTGCTCCTGGCAGGCACGGGGAACCATATGGGGCACCGGGATTTTAATTTTTTTCATTCCAAATTCCTTTTAATTTTTTTCTTTTTGGTTTTTCAGGCCACACCCATTTGATGTTACTCCTGGCTAAGCACTCATAAATTGCCCCTGGCTTGGGGGTACCCTATGGGACGCCAGGGGATCTAACCAATGTCGCGATCTTTCCTTGGCTAGCGCTTGAAAGGCAGACACCTTACCTCTAGTGCCACCTCGCCGGCCCCTCTTTCAATTTTCTTAATAAAAATTTATGGCCCAAGATAAATCCCTTACTATATAGTTAAGATGTAGGCTAAACATATACACCAAGGGACTTTTATTGTTCTATTTTTATTTTAAACAATTTTTATTGTGACCAACGTGAATTACAAATCTTTTACAGTAATATTTTGGTACATAGTGGCATTAAAACAGAGATATTCCCACCACTAGTGTTGTCCTCCCTCCATCCCAGTTTTCAGTATCCCCCTCCTTTGCCCCCCGGATTGCTAGGGTAACTGAACCCTTCTGTGACATATAGCTTGTTAAAGATTGGCTAGCGATTCTGTTGTTCACTTTGGGTTTGATGTTTAAGTTTGATCTACTCAGTGTTCATACCACTGTTTGGTATGAACCATCCCCCCCCCCCTCAATTTATTAAGCAGAACAAAATGATTCAATGGGGCCGAGTGGTGTCACAAGGGGTAAAGCTTCTGCCTTGCCCGTGCTAGCCTAGAACGGACCAGGATTCGATCCCCAGTGTCCCATATAGTCCCCCAAGTCAGGAGCCATTTCTGAGTGCATAGCCAGGAGTAACCCCTGAGAGTCAACAGGTGTTGCCCAAAAACCAAAAAAAAAAAAAAAAGTCGGGGAGGGACCTGGGAGAGAACATGACGGTAGGGTGTTTGCCTTGCATGCAGAAGGACGGTGATATAATCCCGGCATCCCATATGGTCCCCCGAGCCTGTCAGGAGGATTTCTGAGAGTATAGCCAGGTGTAACCCCTGAGGCTGCCAGGTGTGACCCCCTTCCCCCCAAAAACAAGATGATTCAAGTTATGTGGTTCTTTTAAAAAAAAAAGAAGAAATAAAGAACAAGAAACAAACAAAAAACATGGGGAGTCAGTTATAAATACCAATTTAAAAAGAAGGGGAAAAAACAAAACATAGGGGGCCGGACGGTGGCGCTGGAGGTAAGGTGCCTGCGCTAACCTAGGACGGACCATGGTTTGATCCCCCGGTTCCCCATATGGTCCCACGTGCCTGCCAGGAGCGACTTCTGAGCGCATAGCCAGGAGTAACCCCTGAGCGTCACTGGGTGTGCCCCCCCCCAAAAAAAAACATAACAAAAATGCAAAAAAATAGATAAAACAAAAAAAAAAAAAAGAAAATCAAACAAAAGACCAAAACTAGCAACTACAAAAAAGCACCACAGCAACAAATACAATAGCTGAACAATAACCACGAGAAAGGAAAAAAAAAGAAAAAGAAAAAGTCTATCCAACAAAGCAGATTTCCTTGAAATTAATTAACAGCTCAATTGGGAATACATCTTGCATCTTGAGAATACTTGTTTTGTGCTTTCTGTTCAAGGAAAATATTGAATTAACGTATTGCACTAAGTTCCATCACCTGTTCCACCTCCAGCAAACCTCCCCCATCCAGCTTTCCATACAAACAGTCCTTGCTGTGCACATTGCCTTCCACTGCTGCCCTATCCCTTGCTTAAAGTACTGTGCAAACTCGCTTACTGGAAATTGCCGGACTGAATGTTTCATAGTTGCCTGAGGGAGATATTTGGTTATTGATGCTCTGAGAAGCAGGGGCTGCATTCTTTTGAAATGGACTGATGATGACAAGCTTTTACCAAAGTGACGTTTTCTTCCTTGAGGGCTTGATTGTAGGAGATATGTGAAATATGAAAGGATTACTTCATTTTGTTTACTTATTTACTTCGCCCTTAAAAAAAAGACACAATATGAGGGCATTGCCTCCTCTCATCAAACTCTGACCCGCAGATTCAATTAAAGAGCTTTCCTGGAAGTTTGCTCTTTCTTGAGGTTCACCTGCAGGGGAAGAATGAGTATGTGCTGGCCAGAAATCAAAGACAGTGCAAACATCCTCAGTTCAAATTACTCTGAGTCCATATTTCTATTAAATTTCCAGTAAAGTATGCTCAATAAATCATATCATTTGAAATTAATTGTTTCAATGAGGCATTTAATTTTGCACAATCCATTGCTCTGGGTGTATATTAGCTAAATATTTATGAGATGATTTCCAAAGCAGTCAGATTTGTTAAGGACATAAGATAACTATCTTCCCGTATGATTTGCCTGAGATTTTTTTTCCTCATGATTACTGAAATGTCAAAAGTTGTGAAGAGTATTTGTACAGTTTGCAGTAAATGAAGTATAGTATGTTAGATTTTCAATTAATGGCCCAGGCTGTTTCATAAAGTGTGACAGCTGAGAGCTCCCTTGCACATCTCTATCCATCAAATTGCTAAAACTGAACAACGAAAAGCAAAATGTTGATTTGTCAGGACAGAAAGAAACCAACACCTGAAGCAGCAGCCCCACTAAAACCAAAGAAGCCACTGGTTGTGTTTGCCATGAATTGTTTTTACAAAACAAGAGAAGCAAAGAAAATAGCTGATGATATATTATTGCCAGCCATTAATTGCTGGTGAATATATATTAAATGTCAATAAAGATTCTTTAGGATTCATTTCATGTATAAATTTGTTTACTATGAAATATTTGCAAATCAGAAACAGAACGCAACCATATGTTGTACATCTTTTTCACTCCTCTTTTCCCTCTTTCTCCATTACATTGTTGTAGTAGCTATCTTTGTTTCTATTTTTATGTTTACTCTATTCTCTATCACTTAAGTGTATAGCCACAGACAAGTCATTTAATATCTCTGAAATTGTATCTTCATTTAGATATGCCAATGTTTAAGTGGATTACTTAAAGATCTGTTATCATGACTTAAAACCAAGTCATATGTCTCTAACATTGAGTGATCATTATTAGATTGTGTAATTTTTATGAATGAAGTATTGGACCTTATTAGATTCCTTTTATTATACCTTAAATATATGTTCTCTTAAAAATAATATAAATATTTAAATATTCACTTTATCTAAAAAAATTAGATAAATATCCTATACAGCAGAAAACAAATATGGTCATTTCTTTGTTATAAATGATAAAGTACAATGATACATTGTACTTTGCAGTATTTAATCTACTTTGTCCTTTCTATATAGCTTTATTAATTTATTTTGGCTGTGGGGTCATACAAAGTATGCTTAATAGTTACTTCTGACTGTATACTCAGAAATAATTCTTGCTGTCTTGGAGGACCATATAAAATGCCAGGGATCAAACTCAAGTCAGCCTCATGCAAGGCAAATGCCCTCCTCTCTGTGCTATTACTCCAGTCCAATAGTATTCTATTTTCATAGGAAAAGTGATGCTTATTGTATATTAAGTCTTATACTGATAAAAATTTAAGCCTGTTTACATATTACATAAAATGCCATTAGTTTACTCCTTCATAAATTTAATTTATATTTTAGTCAGTGTACATTTATGTATTCACATATGGCTCATAGTATGACTTCCAAGTATATTAAAAGTGATCTACAGGGGCCGGGCAGTGACACTGGAGGTAAGGTGCCTGCCTTGCCTGCGCTAACCTAGGGTGGACCGCGGTTCGATTCCCCGGTTCCCCATATGGTCCCTCGTGCCTGCCAGGAGCGACTTCTGAGTGCATAGCCAGGAGTATCCACTGAGCGTCACTGGGTATGGCCCAAAAACCAAAAAAAAAAAAAAAAAGTGATCTACAACACATATCCTTTGCCAGTAAAGTATGCATGCTGTTAATGGGAGTATATAACTGAATTTCTTACTAACTATTTAGGTTATAACTTATTTTTATTGTAACTCTGACATCATCCTTACATACTGAATATTTAAAAATGTATATATTAATTTTATATATCACTACCATTTTAAATGTACTATATTCTTATTAAGAAAAAAATTTTGGATCAATAGTTAGCAGTACAAAGCACTTACTCCTGACTCTGTGCTCAACAATCACTCCTGTCAGTACTTAGGAGATATTTTGGGTGCCAAGGATTAAAAATTATTTGATTTCATGAGAACATATTATACTATTTCCCCAGTCCAAAGAAAAATTTATTTTTTTCTCCTCCCATTCACAATACAGACCAGGCAAAGGGCCTGGTTTGAGGTGTAAATGGGGAGCATTTACTGTACCTCCTCTTCTATACAGTCAGTGTAAAGAACACAGCCTGTGGAAAGCATTGGGAGGCCATATCTTTTCTTTTTTATTTTATTTATATATAATATATATTATATAATAGTATATATAATGCAACATTCCCATCACCAATATCCCAAGTGTCCTTCCTCCCCACCCCACACTGGCCTGTACTCTAGACAGGATTTCTACTTCCCTCATTCAGTCACATTTTGTTATGACAGTACTCAGTGAAATTATTTCTCTAACTGCACTAAACAATCCCTGTGGTGAGCTTCATGTCAGGAGCTGGACCTTCCAGTCCTCCTCTATTTTGTCTCTGAGAATCATTACACAAATGTTTTTCATTTTTCTCAAAATCCATAGATGAGTGAGAAAGAATAATTTAATGACAACTATATGCAAGGCATCTTACACAGTACTCTGAATATTCAAAATTGGCAAAATGTAGGTATCAACCAGTATACCTGGGATAAAACACATGGTCATACAATACTTACATAACAAGGTATATACAATACACAATACAATGAGAGAGTTAGATGGTGCAGATTAGTATGTGGTGAAGCAGCAATCACTTCTCATAGGGAAAATTCTATTGGTCAGAGGAACATGTTTGGGATCGTGAGATCTAGCTCTGAAAGAGATGGTAAATTTTCAGATTAGCAAAGTATTGCAAAGAAGTAAATTGCTGGGGCTGGAGAGATAGCATGGAGGTAAGGCATTTGCTTTCATGCAGAAGGGCATTGGTTCGAATCCTGGCATCCCATATGGTCCCCTGAGCATGCCAGGAGCGATTTCTGAGAGGAGCCAGGAGTAACCTCTGAGCACTGCTGGGTGTGACCCCCCCCCAAAAAAAAGAAGTAAATTGCATTAATATGATCAGATTGCATTTTTTCATGGGTTTAATTGTCAAAAAAATGCATTTTTTTTTTTTTTTTTGCAGAATGGGTGTCAGGGTCATACCCTGAGTGTCACTCAGGGTTTAATCCTGGCTCTGCACTAAGAAATCATTCCTGGAAGGCTGAGAGATCTTATGGGATATGGATTGAAAAGGGATTGGCATTGTGCAAAGATAATGCCCAACCCACTGTCACATTGCTCTGGCCCTATTTTTTAAATTTATAATACTCCCTTTAAAAAGCCACCTCTTCAAACCCCATTTGAATCTGCATGAATCTTCTGATAGCATAACAGAAAAAAATGAGTTTGAGAGTCAGACTTGTTTTTAATATTAGAACTGTTTGATAACAAACTTTAGATACTTTTATAATCTATGTGAATCCTATTTCCCTCATGTCAATATCAGTTGAAAAATAATAAAGATGGGGCTGACGAGATAGCTCAAAGGGCTGGAATGTAAGGGTGTCTTGCACAAGGCTCGAAATGTGAACTCTGGTTCTATATATACCCTCTCTTCCTATAACCTCTAGGAGTGGTTCTGGTGGCCATCCAGGCACTGCAATGTGAGCAGCACTGAGGTGGTCTAGGTATTAACCACCTGGTACCAACCACATATCCATCATCAACTGGTCCCAGGATACCTGGGAATTAATTATTTAATATCCCACATCAAAATATAATGAAAAGTTTATAAGGATACCTACCTTGTGTAATTTTTATCAGAATTAGAAGAAACAATCTATAGAAACCATCTCTAAAGTGCAATGTCAAAATGAACATTAAATACATGCTAACTCCCTTGTTCTCATAGCAGTAACAAGTGGAAATCATTGTTGTTCAACAACTAAAGTGTGTCCTCAGGAATGATAGTTAAAAACAGCTTTGTTAGGCAAATATATTCCATTCATTTTGCATTTTACCTCTCCTATATAGTCTTTGTAATTTAATTAATGTTTGATTAAGAAGCAACTAGCTTATGTCAGTGTAGCAGCACAGCTTACCAATGAATATAGGAAAGTAGAAGCATGTGGAATTTCAGATGCTCACTTCTTCAGAGCTTGCCAATATAAACCTGGAATTTGTAGGCATTTAATGGAGTCATATTTCTGAACGGAAATTATAGGGTAGATATCCTCAGTGAAATCTCACTGAATCATCAGAGAAAAATTAGTTTTATTGTCCTTGTTATGTAAAGAGACAACTTTGGCCTCACCTATCACAGCACTCTTCAAAATAGCTGACAGTTGTTTATCTCACAAACACACAGAACTCACCCTGCCTTTCACCTTTCCACACTTTCTCTGTCAACAGCAGACATTTATTATCACAGGAAGAAAGAGATTACCTTAAGCATTGCTTTTACTATGATTAATGTGGGGAATAATCATCGAAGGGTACAGTTTCACAAAGGAAACAAATGTCTGTCTTTATGGATTATTGAAAATCATAATGTTTCATCTTCTGTAGGAAAATGAAATGATCAAATACCAGTTTGCAGTATTCAAAGGAAATATAGATACCATTTAGATATCGTTGGTGTTCATCCATAAAGCAGGAAAAGCATTATGTGCTATTCATGTATGCATTAAGACTATTGAAAAAGATGCATTGTGCTGGAGAGGACAGAATTGGATGCAGAATCAGGCAAGCCTGCTTTGAGTCTTGATATGTCAGTAGAAATGAAATATTCTACTAATTCAAAAATAGCTTTATATGTATACAACACTTATACAATCGTTATCTCAAATGACCTTCTTAAGAGTTATTCAGTTAAAAGATGGAGCATTGGTTTGTTAAACATTCATTTTTTTAAAGTCCTGCCTGATATCCATATTTAGAAAAGTAATCCTGAGTCAACTCACTCTATTTTTTTCTTTTGTGTCACACCAAGAAGTGCTTATGTACTCCTTCAGCATTGCTCATACATAGGCCATACCTGATAGTACTTGGGAGACCATGCAGTACCAGGGATTAAAGTAAGGTTTTTGTATGTGAAACATAGATGGTATAACCCTTTTGACCTATCTTCCTGACCCTGCCCTCAGTGTTTACTAATACAATTTCCCTTGGATCCCCACACATATCTGGATTGCCACTATAGTTTCCTAACTGATCTATTTCAGTTGGCATCTGCTTGAAATCCATTCTATGAATAAAAGCTAAGACATTACTTCTAAAATACAAATTATTGTTAGGCTAATGTCATCATACTGAATGTAGAATAATACAGGTACTCATAATTAAGGTACTCATTTAATTAGTCTGGAGTCAGTGGGCACAAGCTCTGGTGATCTGTATACAGATCTAAACGTAGTAAATAAAGTCCATCTTTAAACCTTCCAGAAGAATCTTTAATATAACACAAATAGCTTTTGTTTTCTATCAGTCTTCATATATTCACTACTTGCTCCTCTAAGTTTAACTTAACAATTCATGTTAAAAAGATATATTCTAAATGTTGTAATAACATCCTATATCCAGGTGCCAAAATGTCTTCCTATTTTATTTTGTAGCAAATCACCACAAAAATATGGTGGTCATTTTATTTTGTCCAATCATATCACCAGATAGTGGTGCCAGATCATATGATCCATGGATATTGACTTGGCAGCTTAAAGGCAGACTTGAATCATAATCGAACTACTTATCCCTCCTATATGTACTACTGGCAAAATATAATATAAGTGACTGTGATCATAAAAGATGGAGGTGCCTAGTGATAGCACAGTGGCAGGGCATTTGCCTTGCATGCAGTCAACCCTTGATGGACTCCTGGCATTCCATATGATCCCCCGAACCTGCCAAGAAAGATTTCTGAGCACAGATCCAGGACTAAACCTGAGTGATGCCAGGTATGACCCAAAAAAACAAATTAAAAAAGGTAAATATGGTTTTCCTGAACACTCCTTTTCTTTCAGACTTACTCCCATATTATAGTGTAAAGTATATAGACACTAATATATAGTATATATAGGAAGGTAGTACTACCCTGCCTCAGTTGAGATAATAACTCTTATCATGTGCTGCAACCACATTCTAGGAAAACTTTTCAGGCAGTAAATCATTATTTAATACAATATAGGTCAGTCTATACATCATAATAATACAGGTTCAAAACAAATTTGAAGATTAAGGGATAGATCAGAGGTTAAAAGCTCCTGCCTTGAAACATGCTATGAGTTTAATCACTTGACCATGAGTTTAATCCCTCATGTTTCTCACTTTCTTTTACTGCGATCTTTGAAGATCTGCAGTCTGGAACCCCAGAAATGTGAGATCACAGACAAAAGGCCAGGTGTTAGTGTGATCCCTGAAACTAAAATGTGTAACCCCTGAAAAACTCACAACTAAAGATGTGTGGTCACCATAGTCAAGGGTTTGACCTTGGGGAAGCATATGACCCAGAGTGTAAGTACCATAACTACTTGTTTTACTCCTTCAAGCAAGTACCACAACCAAGTGTGTATGATCCCTGGTCATTGCAGCAGAAGCAGCAACAAAAGGGAAGGGAGGAGAAAAAATGGTTTGAAAACCAATGTAATTGAAACTAGTAGGAAACTTAATTAGATGAGAGTTTTGCCTGTATTTTTATCATAGCTATCTACCCACAGGTGTTTTTGGAGGGAGGAAGGTTAGAGGTTTATTGAGTTATAAGTGACATAACATAAACTTCCCACATTTGAAATGTACAGTCTGCTCAGCTTTAACATATGAATATATTCATGAATGAATCTATCACCATAATAATGAATACATCTGTAGTCTCCCAGATTCCTCATTGTACAACCTCCCTTTCCCCTATCCAGAGATTGTAGGTGTACAATAAACTTTCTGTATTTATTTACATGTCTCTAGAATTTTATGCAAGTGTAAGATTATAGTATACTTTTTGTTGTTCTTTCACTCAATAAGATTAATTTAAATTCATTTCTATCTGTGATTTTATTGAGAAGTATCCCTTGGTAGGAAGATAGCACAATTTATTTATCCATCCATCTGTTGATTAAAATTTGTGTTGCTTCAGGTTTTGGGCCATCATAGATAAATTTACTTGAATATATATTTGTACTGTTTTTATGTGAATGTGTTCTTTAGTCTTTCTTAAGCAATTCTTAGATTAAAATAGAGTTCAGAGTTTACACTCTGAGAAAAATGTTCACCAAATATAACATTTACTTTCCAATCGACTGTGTCATTTTTTCTATATTCTCAATAATTAGCATTGTTTTAGCCATTTCAGTCTTTTAATTTTTTTATTTCATGACTAGCTTGTTTATAATTGTATGTATATTTATATAAATACAAACTGTTTTTTATAATCATATATGGTTAGTCATTTGAGCTTGTCATATTGAATAGATATTTAAACATTATGGATTCAATTATGTGTACATATGTATACATACATATACTTATGTATACATATATTTCAAGTGTTCTTTTCTTTCATTTATTGCATCTAAAATGGAAAAAGTTCAGAGATATATTAAGGTAAGTAGCTTGCATATATTCAACCCAAATTTGATTAATAGTACCACATATGGTCCTCAAACACCATTAAGGGTACAAAGTCAGGAATAAACCCTGAACGCTTTTAACTGTCCCAAGATAAAAGTGGAGAAAAAAATCAGAAGAACTAGTAGCCTATGATCCTGTGCTCAAGCCTATACTTATAACTTCATATACTTTATCTCACGCTTATCTCTGGTGACCTGGAGAAAGCATAAAAAATATGCCCTCAGCTCAATGTTGTCATGTCTAGAGATGGGCACAGTCTAAGCCTTAAAAAAGAAAGTATCCAGGTATTTTTAATATACGTACACTCATGGCTGAGAAATCAGTTTTATATATCAAGGTTCCTAATAGGAGAGAGAAATTTGCTTATTTCTCTTTTACAGGTGATGAAACTGAAGTGCAAAGAGAAAGAAACTGACAGGCAACAGATTAGAGGAGCATCTAGAATTCAATTCAAAGATTGTTTTTTCTCAGGTGGGTTAGTTGTGTAAAAGATGCCAACTGAGGAAAGGAAAAATAATACAGGCCAATATAAAGAATTGGAATATGTTGTTTAACTTTGTCACCTAATGGTCATTCCACAATCGTTTACCTTCTACTAAGCAAAATGGGAAGTGAGGGGGGCATGTCCCACAGCCTCAAGAGCAGCTAATCCCTATTCTAAAGATATTTCCCACTTGAAGTTTTCCAGCCTGGAGCCTTTCTGGAGTTTAACAAGAAAACAGGCCTTTCACTGTTGTCTCTTCTAATCTGCCCATCACTTGTTCAGTCTGTGGAACCCCCTCCTCTGACAGCTAGGGAAGTCCCATTTGTAATACTGGTTGCATAATTTATCAGAGAGAAATTCATTGTGCATTAGATGCAATCTATCATAAGCTTTAAGAAGGTAATTGCAACACACAGCCCCACCTCCCAGAAATGCCCCCTTTTTTTCTAGCCTTTCAAATCCTTTTTCTATTTCTAAACCCAGATCCAATTTCATCTCCTTTGAAAAACCTTTTCTGACCCTCTTACAGTCTTATTGTAATTTATTGTCACTGCCACTCATATAGTAATCTATCACAAGAGGCCTGATTATATCTCTTTTATTCAATAGTTATTTTGTGTTCTATTTTTTTAACTATGAGAATGTTTATATTGCTTATATTTTAGGACAAAACAAAGCTCACCATCATTTTTTTCATCCTCCCTACTCTCTTTCACTTCAGTGCCTAGTAGTTTATGTCTATTCTGTTTGGAACATTAATTGATTGTATAGCCTATAGTTAACACTTTGATGAAAGCATCCACAGCTTGTCTTTTTCATTGAGTTGTTGCTTTCTATAATCTCTTTGAGTTCCTTACAATTCTTTACATGGAAATTTAAAATGTTAAATTTCCTATTTTTAGAACCAAATATTCTTTTTTGGTTTTGGTTTTGGTTTTTGGATCACATCCGGTGATGCTCATGGGTTATTCTTGGCTATTGCTCAGCTCAGAAATTATTCCTGACTAGGGGTACCATATGGGACATTGGGGAATAGAACCAAGGTCATCCTGGATCTGCTGTGTTCAAAGCAAACACCATACTGCTGCACTAGCTCTCCAGCCCTAAATATTCTATCATACGTATCATTTCAATGATAAAAGTATTCACTAATAGGGAACACTTGGGTTGTTTCTAAAACAGCTATATTAAACAATACTGCAATTAACAGTGGGGTGAATTATAATCTTTTATGTTAATTTTCATAGAAAATATTTATTCTATCTCATTTCCTCTAAATCAGTAGAGGGAATATATATCTCCAGGATGACAAAGATGGGGTCATATATCTTCATGTGAGTGAAAAAGTTGTGTATGCAACATACTGAAACATACTATCAGGTCACATATATATTAGGATATTTTTAGGGATAATATAGAAAATGAACATCATGAAATAAATATGCTGAATATTTCTCAAGGGGAATGCAACGAACTGCCTTCTAGAAGCATATATCTAAGTTAGAAAAATTCTGAGAGGAGCAACATGAAGATCCACAAGAGTATACTGAGTTGTAGATTTGTCTCTCTGCCTTGGAAATTATGAGCATTTTTCTGAGACTAATGCTATATCCCCCCCCAATTACTCTCACCATAATTCTGTAGCATCACAAAATCTCTTCTTAAGTTCTGCTACTTATGAATCTAAGTTGTTCTCTTGGTCTAAGATAGATTTATAGTTAAGCCCTGTTTCTAAATAATAGATTGTAGAGAATATTCTTCCTTATTTTGTCTTGATACTGATGTCATTCTGTGCAATAAATACTGACAGAGACAGAAAATAATGAACTTGGACAGAATAGATCCCAGTGGTCACTGTCACAGAAAATAGTACATATAGGAAAAGCCCTATTAAATATGAAAAAAGGAAGGAAGGAAGGA
>PVKC010002569.1:0-42797 GCA_004027635.1 Crocidura indochinensis
AAAAAAAAATGAAAGAAAAAAATTTCTGCTGCACATACATTTATGAAAATTGTTATATCTCTAATGAAGTCATTAATACAATGCCAGGTTTAGTTGCTTTTCTTTTCTGGCCATTCTGTTAAATATCATGATTTATAAAGTTGTTCATAATATAGTTGTTTCAAGTATTCAACATTTCAACACCTATCAGTGTGGCCCTAGTTTCACCAAAATCTCTAGTTTTTCCATTACCCTTAAAACTATCTCTCAGAAGGTACAAAATGACTTACTTTATTGTGCTTGTATAATACACACTAAAACATAAAACTAAAACATAAAATTACTCTTGCATGAATAATTCCCTTTTAGGTGAGTTTGCTGATAGGATTAACTGTTTGCATATACATGTGCTGGCTCTCTGAGGTTCTACATTCATCTTGCTCTGAAACTGAACATGAATGCTGGCTTCTGAAGTTGCATATATATGTTCTCATTCACTTTTAATATACCAGAATAATTAATATTTTTGTTCTAATATATTCTTTCTGAAGTTATGATTCTTAGAGTTTTTTGTTTGTTTGGGGCCATGCCCAGCGTTACCTGGTGTTACTCCTAGCTCTGGATCACTTCTGATCACTCAAGGAACCCTTCCTATGGAGGGAGTACAGGGATCCTATGGAATGCCAACGATTGAACCCCAGTTGTCCTTGGGCAAAGCAAGTGCCCTACTCACTCTGGCCCAAATTCTTTCAATCTTTTAAATGCTTTTTAATATAATTCAACATAAATAAAATTGAAATGCTGTCAAAAAATTTTAAGCCCACGCATGGAATAAATATGTTACATAGTTTAGTTTTTCTGCAAAGTTAGAAATTAAAATTGCAACTTTATTTTAAGATTATCCCAATAATTTCACTTTATTGTTATTTGTTTAGGGATCACACCTGGTGGTGCATAGGGGTAACTCTTGGGTACTCAGAAATTACTCCTCACAGGACTTGGAAAACCATATGGGATGCCAGGGATCAAACCTGGGTCAGCCCTGTGAAGGCAAGCACCCTACCCAGCATACTATGGTTCTGGTCCCATTATTTCACTTTTTAATATAATTAAAACTGTTATTTTCACTTCTTATTGATAGGAAGTTTGAGTAATGTTTTTTATTAAAATAGTTTCAGAAATAAAAGGTATTTTTATAACTTTATTGATCACACTATGTTTGACCTTTGCAAAAAAATATGTGTAACTTTTAAAAGTAGTTTATATCCTATTCTATATGATGAAAACATTTTCTTTTATTGCTATGCCTATAGACTTTTGCAGTCACCTAAAAATCTAGTTTGAGAACTTTCAGATTATGCAGTTCTTCCAGAATTGAAACATCAATTTACCAGAATTTATTTTGCAGCATTTAGAGTGGGAAAATCGAAGCTGTAAGAGCATGGATTTTTTTTTTCACTAACTTGGTTATTATATAATTATCTACATAACATTTACAACAAAGCATTCTTTTCTTACTGCTACTCAGTTCTCAAAGCTATTTACCAACTTTTGATGCAAACAGAAATATTTGATGGATGATCTACCACAGAAGTGAATTGGAGAATTCTGAGTACTTTGAGTACTTCGGCTGCTTGTTTTATTTTGCTTTTGTTTCTGTGCTACATCCAGCTGTACTCAGGGTTACTCCTGGCTCTGTGCTCAGAAATAACTCCTGGTAGGCTCGGTGGGGACCATATGGGTTGCCAGGGATCAAACTGGGGTGGCTTTTTTGCAAGGCAAATGCCTACCCATTTCCAGCCCCAAGTTTTCTTAATAACTGCAAAGAAGCACTCATGCTCAAAATTAGTAATTTATGTTCTTCTTACCAATGTTATTTTAGGACAGATAAGAATATATTCTTTTGGGACTGGAGAGATAGCACAGCAGTAGCACGCTTGCCTTGCATGCAGCTGATCCAGGACTAATGGTGATTCTAATCCCAGCATCCCATTTGGTTCCCCAAGCCAGCCAGGAGCAATTTCTGAGGCAGAACCAGGAGTAACCCCTGAGCACCCTCTAGTGTGACCCAAAAACAAACAAAAAGAATTTATTCTTTGATACTTTGACAGGAAGAGCAAAATACTTATGCCAATGTGCATGATCTTCTACAAGTAATTTTTCTTTATGCCCTCATATCAAAATATTGTGCAATAATCATTAGAGTATTGCACAAGATTTTCTTCTTTGCATTTGGTTTATCAACAAACAGAGATAGGCTCATCCACAGAAAGTATTGCCCCCCCCCCAATGTAAGCACAATTAGCATACATTTTAACTCACCATATGCACATTGATAATGGAAGGAAAATCTCAGACTATTATTTGCCTTTTCTGTGTCATCCCATTCTTATTTAATGCTTAATGTTTATTAAATATTTTAGGTTTACTAAGAATCATACACAAGATTAAAAACACTACAAAATTTTTTACCTGTTAGAGCAAATCAATAGTACAATGGTTAGGAATGCCTAACAGGGGTTCAATTCTGGCACTATATGAACCCCAGAGCATCACCCACTGTAGCCTTGGATGTTGCTGAGTACTTTCAGGTGTGGATGTAGAGAATCCATTGACATAGCCTGGGTATCTGTGACACTGAAAACAGATGCAACATTACATCTTCAGGCCCTTGGCATTGAACCACCTGCCCAGTTGTCTTAGAACCTCTGTCTCTCCGGACTTGGGAGATAGCATGGAGGTGGGGTGTTTGCCTTTCACGCAAAAGGTCATCGGTTCGAATCCCGGTGCCCCATATGGTCCCCCATGCCTGCCAGGAGCAAATTCTGAGCATGGAGCCAGGAGTAACCCCTGAGCACTGCCGGGTGTGACCCCAAAACAAAAAAAAAAAAAAATAGAACCTCTGTCTCTTCAACCTCTTGGGTCACTTAAACACTGCTTAGAAGCTCTATCAAAAAAAAAAAAGAGCATAATCTCACAGAATACTCACCAAGAAACATAAAATCATTTTTATATATAATTCCAATCTTTTTTGAGTTAAAAACTATAATAGTGACTTATCTGAAATGATATTTCTTGATCTGTGGTTGAAGATACAGTCTGAGGCGGTAGGGAAATTCCACTGTGGTTATCCCTCAACTAGCTCATTGCATAAACAAGGTCTTGTTCTATAATTCCTCTGTTAGAGGGGTGCTTGATTTTATTCTATTTCCCGTTTTTGATTGTTAAAGATGCTTTAAACTTATTGCCTAAATTTAAAAAAAAAGCTTTTTTCTGACATATAATGGACTCACAAAGGACAATACAAAAATCTCCAGTAATTATTTTTATCACATGTATAAATATTTCTCATAATCATCACTCAACAGGCTCTTTCCAGGTGCCAATTTCCCAGGCAACCATAACTCCTACCTTTATACTGTTCTGATTTGTATTTGCACAGACTGTGTTTGCCTGTTCTTGAACTTACTTAGAATGTACTTAGAAGTATATACTCTTTTGTAACTAGTTCCATTTATTCATCAATTTGTCTGACTGGGGCATTCTTGATATGCTTTTTTTTTGGGGGGGGGGCACACCCGGTGACGCTCAGGGGTTACTCCTGGCTATTTGCTCAGAAACCGCTCCTGGCAGGCACGGGGGACCATATGGAGAACCGGGGGATCGAACCGTGGTCCATCCTAGGTTAGCACAAGGCAAGGCAGGCACCTTACCTCCAGCGCCACCATCCGGCTCCCGATATGCTTTTTTTTTAATGAGGTATTGCTGAGTCATTAAAGGTTAGCCCTGCTTTGGTTTAGCTAGCAAAGAAAGCGTTCCATTTTGGAAGACTATGGCAGGACTGAAAAATATAATGATATACCTGTGATACTAATCATCATTGCTATTTAAAAAAAAATCACACAGTGCTATATTGGCTGCTGATGCAAGTTTGTACACAGAAAAGGTAAAGCTTGAATCTACATGTAATCTAATAGCACTTTAAACTTCAGCAACAGTATACTATTGTTTTTCCTAATATGAAAGCTTTGTCACACTGATCAATTGTGAGTAGAGGCACTTAAAATTACAAGGAGGCACAAGTTCTCTAATGGTGCCTTTTCCAAATTGTTTTCTTGTGTAATCAGTTTCACAACCACCATTTTCATAAGTGAAATGGGATCGAGAGGAAATATAAAAAGTAAAACTGTGATAATTATGAATGTTTCACCTATATTAGGTCATGAAATAAATCACACCTACCTATTGTGTAGCAGTCATTACTTAAAGCCACCTCACTGTACTCATATTGTGAAATACTTATATTACATAAATCTATGTATATTGGATTTTGTTAGTGCTGTGTTATAGTAAGATACATTCAGGACTATCCCCCAAGTAACTTAATATAAGAAAAGTCAGATATCTGTATAATATAGTTTAAAAATACAATGTGTGTCAGACCATTAATAGAATTTAGGAAATTCAGAAAAGATTCATCAAAGGGTTAGCATTTGAGTTTTGATTGACAAATGAGATTTTTGTTTGCTTTATAGGTTATCAGTTTAAAAGTGATATTTTAGGACTATCCCAGATCTTCAAAAATGTCGTTTCATTATATATCATTTTGTTTCTTTAGAAAGTTAATGAAAAAGGTCAATTCTGGGCAGGGGCTACTGTCTGTAGAATTTTCACATTCACCCCAAGTTTGTGTACGTTCTCTTCTGTATTCCAGTTTATTTCTATACCCCAGAAGTAATAGAACAGTGGGTGGGGCACAGGTCTTCATTTGGCCAACTCAGGTTCAATCCCTACCATCTCACATGGTCCTTTGAGCCTGCCAGAATGATCCCTGATTTGGAATAACCCGTGAACACTACCAGGAATAGCCCCCAAAACTAAAAAATATTTTTAGTGTAGATAAACATTGCTGATATCAATACAGTACCTCAAAGGAATCCTCATAGCCAAATCTATTCTGAAGTAAATAATAATAGACGCTTCATTTTCCTCAACCTCTGCTACAAAGATTTAGCAATATGTATGGATCAATGAATAGAATTGAAACCCCAGAAATAAATCTTCACATTTGATTTAAGTCAAAATAATCCAAAGCATACAATGGAGAAGGTATAGGAGATCAGTAATCGACAACCTTTTTTTTTCAACTGAGTCAGATCTCTCCAAAACCATGATTGAAATTTATTTTGAGAACTACACAGGGTGCACACTGACAAAGGCCAGGAGCAGAGTACTGGAGTGGCCGCCAGGCACACAGAAGAGCCAAATTAAAAGTGTTAAGAGCCACATGTGGCTCACCAGCCGCAGGTTGCTGACCACTGGTAGGTAATAAATCTGGAAGGAAGAAAGGAAGAGGTAGAGGGAGGGAGAAGGGTAGGAACATAGAAGGAAACTGCCAAAATACTTTGACCTAAATATCCTGGAGTTATATAGTTAGGAAACAAAAGTGAAACTAAGCAAATAGAACTACACCAAATCAACAGGACTCTGTACAGCAAAAGAAGCTACCATTGAAAACATATTTTCTTTTTCTTCAAGTCCATGCTCTTCCTTGAATACATATCTTGCTTTGTTTCTTTGCTTAACTATTTCCACTCTAGAGTAGCCTTTTATCTCTTAAAACATACTTCTCTCATTCTCTCCTCTCACATCTTTCTAAGTAAGTTTTAATAAAAACTATCTTCACCAATAAATAAAGTGAAGACACTCCAAAAAATGGGACAAAACTTTCTTCATACATTTAGCAAAAGACTAATATCCACAAAACGCCATCGAATTCATTCAGAAATGGGGGATATACTGGATAGAAATTTCTTCAAAAATACTTAAGGTTGGACAATAAGCCTATGAGAGAATTCTCATTATCACTTATTATCAAGGAAAAGCAAATCAGACCAGGAGCTATCACCCCACACTGGTGATCATTGCCTGTACTAAAAAGACTAGAAAGTGGGTAAGGGTGCGGAAAGAAAGAAACTGATACTCTATCGGTGCGAATGTAAACTGCTACTTTTCTATGGAAAACAGTATGAAGGTTTCTCAAATATTACAAATAGATTTTCCATATCCTGCATTTCCACTTTTAGGACTATAAATGAAGAGTAGAAAATCTTTGATCTAAAGATATATGTCCATCTTTGTTTATTGTAGTTCTCTTTATATTTGCCAAGAAAATATATGGAAGCAACTCAAGTGGATAAAGATGTTGTCTATATACCCAATAGAATACTAAGTTATAAGAAAAGAGGAGGGGGCTGAAGGCAGTACCTTGTTATAGCGGATGCCTAGCAAGTGCCTAATCAGAACTACATGGTTCCCCAAATATCTCTAGGCGAACTCTGGCGGTGTTCAGTGCCATGTGGTGGCCCAAGTATCTGAGAGTCTGAGCAGCATCTCATCTTCAGGTTTTTGCATTGAACCAGCAATTCAATTTAAATTTAAATCTAGTGACAGAGTAGTTGTAATTTTCAGTTTAAGATGAGTTGAAGTTGGTAATGTGGCCAATGAATTAGTGATTATTTAGATTTTATATAAATAATTTAAAAATTTGATGGAGCTATGGTGAAGGGAGAGCTGAGGGTCAGACCTGGGTAATACAGTACGGCTTCCAATTTCTCTTGTTCTCTTCATTTGGAAGTTGAGAAAGCTGAGTGGAATTGATTCACAATGTTATTTCACAGATATCAGAGTGGTAAGGGGTCCAGAGAATTGACAATGATATTGTAAAAACCATGCAAGAAAGAAGTATTAGAAAGTATGGAGGATTAGAAAACAGATTAAAGTTGTATTAGAAAACAAATGTGTTTGGAATGTTTGTTAAAGTCTTGAGTTAGTATATTCTTGAGTTGGTAATCACATTCCTAAAATCTTAATTCATAATTTCCTAGTGAATTGTTACATATATGTTCCATTGGTCCTTCTCTAAACTTCTGAATTATGTTATTCTACTTAGGGAGTCATGTTATAATAGTGAATAGTAGTGATCTCCAGAATGTGTTTTATAGACATTAGTCCCATGAGATACTTGTAAAAGAAATAAAGAAGAAGTAGGTGTAGTATAGTCATATAAACTTGGGGAAATACATATTCTTTACTTGTATTTCTTCCTTTTAGCAATTCGGTATATTTATTAGCATAATACGGTTGATGAAAGTAGGTTCTACTACTGCCATTTCTCAGTTTTGTTTTTGCCCAAAAATATTTTATACCTTTTGAAACACAATTTGGGAAATTAAATTATTATTTGAGTGTGTGTTAAATAATGAAAGTTTAGATTAAGGAACAAGTAAAGTATATAAAATAAGTTATGAACAATGACCACATATAACCCAAAATAAAACCCCAAAATTTAAGAACAGCATTTCCTAAAATTTGAGAAAAATGAGACATCCTCTCTGATAATCTATTTCTGTTTGTCTCCTTCTGTTTTCTGTTGTGTGTTTATCATATCCATTCACCATAACTTTTAATTGAGTAGTGAATAAAATCACAGATTTAATGTCAGGCTTCTGTAGAAATGTTGGAATGACAGCTGTTAAAATGTGGGCATGTTTATAACCTTTTAATCTCATTTTCTCATCTTTAAAATTAGGAAAAAATACAGTAAAGGTATAATATTGAAAATAGTCTGTAGCAAAGTATCTATTCCTAATGGTTACTATTACTTGTACTATCTTTTTCTACTCTTTATCACCTCTCCTAGGTGAAGGGGTCTGTTTTAAGTATATGTTACACAATCTTTTCTCTACTTAGTTCTTTAGATTAATATTTTTTATCATTTTTAAACTGTCATAACTTCTACACTGAAGTTGGATATAATGAGACTTGGAGTTTTACCTTTTATAAAATTGTCCTGGTTTTTACCTTGTTATTAAGTGTTGAAGGAATAATGTAGAAGTAGGAGAAAATGGCCACTTTTGTTGTTATTCCTTTATGCATGAATTATTAATATTCAACCTACAGTTTCAAGATTCCTACAGGAATCTTGATTGTTATTTTATATTTTATTTATTTAAACAAGACAAAATCAAAGTGGAATGCAGCAGGAAGGCACTTGCAGTGTACATGGCTGGTGCAAATGCAATTCCTAGCATCCAACATGGTCTCCAGGCCTATCCTGAACACACAGTTAGTAGTAAACCTAAGAACTGTCAGGTTTGGCCCCAAAATCAAAATAAATACATATGTATATGTTATTATGTAAATTAATATCATTTAATTCTGTTTTACTAATAACACTGTTTAAATGAACTATGTTATTCCAGATTGCTTTAATATTCTTTTTAACGTGATTTATTGACTGCAAGCTTTAAAAAAAAAGAATGTTTAATAAGAATGCAAAGTTCTAACACTATTAAAAACAATTTTTAGGCATTTTTAATAGTTTTTCTAATATCTAGATTTTTTTCTTACATTTTAATTTAACAGTGTCTTCACTATGATTCCTCAGAAACAGATGAAATGGAAAGACTTAAGCACGAAAGAAATTATGCCCTGAAAGAAGTAAATATACTTAAGGTAATCTCAAAATTAGCTTCCTTACATTTTTTAAAAAATATGATCTTAAATTATGATTTATTTTATCTTAATTTTAGTTTTAAAGAATAGTAGTATCAAATAACTATAAATTTAGATTAATACCACATTTTGTGATATTTCTTTCCGGAGTTGACTTTTATAGTTAGTATTTTAATTAACACAATTATTTGTGTTTTAAATGTTCATAAATTTCACTGTTAATAATTTTGCTCATACTATATGATCTAGCTGCTTCATGTCCCCTCTCTTTTTTTCCCCCCTCTTAGATTGGTTGCAAGGTTAAGAATATTTGAATAATTTCTCATCCTTTACTATTCTCCAAGTTTATTTTCTACATCTTAATTGAGAGACAAACAAAAATGAGATCAAGAAAATTTGGCGCCATTTGCTAATTTTTATTGAATAAGTATGCTTTCTCAAATGTGCTGATTTATATTAGTAAAATTAAGATCTCTCTGCAGTAACAATGCAATTGCTTTGCAAGCTAAATGAAAATAGAGTTTTCATTTACAAATGCAGAAAATCAGGACTAAAAAGTAAAAGTTGAGTTTCTAGGTCATAAAAGCATGGATTCTAGCAGTTTCTTTACTCTAATCTATGGTAGATTTGTTAGAATGCTCTATTATATTCAACTTCATAGACTTCATTTTATCTCATGCAGAATTGAACTTAAATGCAACAAAAATAATTGTTTTTTAATAAGCATGTCAATATTGTCCCAATTTGTTTCCCAATCAAAAAGATGAAGAAATAGTACAGCTAGTAGGGTGCTTGCTTTTCACACAGCCAACCTGTTTTTATTTATTTATTTATTTTTGATTTTTGGGTCACACCTAGCAGCGCTCAGGGGTTACTCCTAACTCTGTGCTCAGAAATTGCTTCTGGAAGGCTTGGAGGGACCATATGGGATGCTGGGATTTGAACCACCGTCCTTCTGCATGCAAGGCAAACACCCTACCACAATGCTATCTCTCCAGCCACTCCCCCAACCTGTTTTTAAACCTCAGCACCACAGATGGTTCCCTGATTATCACCATGAGAGAATCTTGAGTACAGATCATGAGTAAGCCCTAAGTACTATCAGGTATGACCCAAAAGAAGAAAGAGTGAATTCTTGTTTAATCGATTACTCAAGCTTGTATTAAGTTCTTAAATTATTATTTTTATTAATTTGATTTTTTACTTTATTTAAAGAAAATGTATCACACAGTTGACACAATTGATCATAATGCATTTGTTTCCAAATAAATGAGAGCAAAGTTATTTTAAAAAAAGAATAGAAGGGCTGGAGAGATAGCATAGAGGTAGGGTGTTTGCCTTGCATGCAGAAGAATGGTAGTTTGAATCCAGGCACCCCATCTGGTCCCTCGAGCCTTCCAGGAGTGATTTCTAAGCATAAAGCCAGGAGTAACCCCTGAGTGCTGCCGAGTGTGACCCAAAAACCAAAAAATAAATAAATAAATAAATAAATAAATAAATAAATAAATAAAAAGGGAAAGAAAGAAAGAAAGAAACAAAGAAAAGAATAGAAAGAAAAAAGTAAAAAATGGGGGCCAGGGAGGTGGCACTAGAGGTAAGGTGTCTGCCTTGCAAGCACTAGCCAAGGAAGGACCGCGGTCCCCCTAAGCCAGGGGCAATTTCTGAGCGCTTAGCCAGGAGTAACCCCTGAACATCAAACGGGTGTGGACCAAAAGAAAAAAAAAAGTAAAAAACGAAAAAAGAGATGTTATTTTTAAAAAGGAAAGGGAAAAAAAGTACAGTAGCAAGCCTATTTTTGAAGGTTATTCCATTTCCATTGAAGTCCTTAGTACAATAGCAGAAGTTTTAATTAGTTCTTGTTAAATGTCCATTCTGTATCAAATAAATGAAGTTTTCCAGCAATCCCAAGCACTATTAGTAATATTGCAGCTTGTGTGGGTATGTTTTCAGCTACCAGGCCTCTTAGGGAAAAGGAGGGTACGGGCAGGGTGCTCAACAGGGGTGGCAAACAAGTTCGACACAAAGAGCCAAAAATTTTAAACTGTGAGAGTCAGAGAGCCACACCACGCAGTGACCTGCCAAAACAGACAAACACTCACACAAAAGCATCTAATTTTACAATAATATATTAAACACATATTGCATTTTGCCATTTTGAGTGACGGTCAAAATCCTGTTCGCCACCCCTGCGACTAGTAGCTAAAAGCCCTGGTGATATCAGCTCCCGCCTAGTTTACCTGAAGCTTGATCAGATTGGTATCCCTGAAGGGACTTGTAGAAGGACAGTGAGATGGAGCCAGGAAAAAGTGATTCTGGGTGATGGAAGCAGGAGATATGATTTTGGTGGAGGAGGGGTTGGACCCACTCTCTCCTCCAAAGATTGACAGCTTTTCTGTGCATGGCCCATGAATCCATGATTGTTCAGAGCTTGGTTTACATCTTTTTCCAGGAAAGACCAAGTCTGTGGAGCTAGCCTGATTCAAACATGGCAACTGCATTTGTGGGCATGGTTACAGCTCCCAGACTTTCAGGAAGAAGAAGAATACAGGGATAGGGTAGCTATGCTCACTCCAAAAAGCCCTTGTGAAATCAGCAAAAACCAGTGTACCTGAAGTTTAGTCAGATTGATGTCCCTAAACATATTCATAGAAGGGTGGTAAGGTGGGACCATCAGCAAAATGGTGACTCTAGTGATGGATGCAGCAGGACCGTGGCTCTGTCTGCCTTCTCATCCACTCTATACCTATGATTTCTCACTGCTTGAGTCTATGAAGTTAGTTTGACACAAACATAGTGACTTCATTTTTGGGCATTAAATTATTACTTCGGGTGTGATCAATCATACATGAATTTATTTCTGATAAATTTAGTTAAATAAAATATTTCAAGGTACATGTATGTTGCATATGTAAACATTTCTAATCTTATCATGATTTGGAATTTTTATGTATAAATATTTCTGGACCTACCCTGATCCTACCCTGATCAGTGATTGGACCCTACTCTAGGGAGTGACCTGGCATTCTGCCCCTACCCTAGGGTGGTACCTGATTCTAGTGTATAAAACAGAGGTCTGTGGAAGGCTTAGGGCTTTTGGTTGGAACGGATGCTGAGTCATTGGACCTCAGTTCTTTCCACCGAATAAAGCTGATATTTCCACAAGTCTGACTCTCCGTGAGCTGTTTACCCGCCAATTCACTTCAGTACCATTGGTTACTGGGTGGTAGACACGTTCTCCGAGCTGGAGGGGAGAGAACTCGTCCTCTCTACCTCAATTAGCGAACCTCTCCTGGGAACTGATTTCTTCACATGTATAAATTAAAGCTCAAAGAAAATGCTTTGTTTGAATACATAATTATATCATTTTTTGATTACACCAATCTTATCTTCAGTTTTTAGATTATCCTCCAAGATCAAGTTTGTAAAATAATTGCCATTTTCATATATTATCTTTAGTAAGGTTTTTATATTCTATTTTCAAATAATAGTGATTTCTTTCTTGGAAGCTTTTTGGTAATAGTTAATATTTTCCCAAATTTAATTAATGTTACACATTTTGTTTCTAACTTTGAGCCAAAGATTTTGATATTTCATAAAATGGCTACTTAAAAATGACAAGATATATTCTTACCACAATTATGTAGCAAATAAATAATAGTAGATAATATAGTAAATATAAATATAGTAAATAACTAATTTTAGATGGTACATACCCAGCCAGAAAATTGACTGGAAGTTATAGTTTTATATTGTAACTCTTTGATTCTTGGGGAATTTATGAGCTTTGAAACAAGGCACTAAAAGTAATACTAATTGATACTTTTATAATTAGTTATTAATTCAGTGATTTCTCAATATAGGAAAAATTATTTGAATCAGAAAGAGAAAGAAAGCAGTTGTCAGAAGAACTTCAGATTGTGAAGCAAGTAAGTGCTTATTGTAGATCTGTGTTTTGTGTGCATATGTTTAAGTATTTGAGATATAACTCAATGATACAATCACATTTATATATGTAAAAAAATTTAACATGATATGGATTTTAAAAGCAATCACTTCCAGAGCCAGTACTTGTGCTAAAGTCCTGATATTATTGCGCAAAGAAATGGTAGCTCTTCTTTAAGATTGCTTTCAATGTATCAATTGACTAAAATAATTGATTTCAATACTTTTCTATTAGTTTTTTCTCTTTTTAATATTTTACCCTTCCTTTTCCCTTTCCTCACCCCCTCTTACCTCATTTGATTAAAAAGGGGAGCAGAAAATAAAATAAAATTTTCCCAAGCCGAATGCTTAATAAAAAATCTATTTTTATTCTTTTTAAAATTTTAACTGATCTCAAGCAGTTTACAGCATAATGAACTTGGAATACAAATAACAAAGACAGAAAGTTAAGAGAACCTTGTTAGAAATATATAATTGCCTGTTTTATTCTTCCCCTTTATTGTCTCCCATGAAAGCATATAATCAGCCAAGAAGTCTTATAAAACCTAGAGGGTCCATATGTATCTTATATGACTATGTGACATTACTTTCAATATACATATAAATAGTTTTAGAGTTCCTGCAACTTGGATGCTACTAGGATACAAAGAGCACAGGAAGTAAATCTTATTAAAGGTCTCTGGGTAAAAAAAAAAAAAAAAAAGAGGGAAACACGGTAATTGTATCCAATACAAATAAAATCATCCTCAGGGAAAACACAAGAATTAATGCCAAAACTGGACACAGGCTAGGAAATATGTGGTTCTCAACACATGAAAATATGCCATATAAGTGGCAGCCTTGAAGAGAATCATTGCTTCTTGGGAAACTTTAAATGAATAGAAAAGTGGAAGCTTATTCCCTGGATGCTAGAGAAAGGGGGGCAGGAGCAAATTAAGGGTGGATTAGGATCTTAAAGAGAAACAAGTCCTACCAGTCCTCTTTATCTATACATCCATCTACTACAGCCTTCAACAACATGAAACCATAAAAGAAATTGCACAGAAGAGGGTGCTGTTGAACTAAGAACTCTTTCCCTGAAAGAAAATGGTGTTTAAAAAAAAATGTTACCTTTACAAAATAAGTGTAAAAAAAATTAAACAATATAAATTGAAACTTTCTTCCTTATAAAAATTCTCTTAAATTGTTCAACCAAAAAGATGAAGAAAACTAATACAACAATCTAAGCTAATTTAATACACACAAACAAGCATTTAGTGCTATCAAAAATAAAATGAAATAAACCTTGAGCAGGCAATTAAAAAACTTGAAACGTAAATTGGCAGCAAAAAGGAAAAACTGAAATCAGAATTGATAAAAGGAAACATAGAACAAAGGGAATCATATCTGAAATAAAAACTCAGTTACAAGGAAGAAATACTGTTGTTCAAGGAAAACTCTTATAGTGAAATGAAATGAGAATATCCCCTTCATTTTGAATACTTCTCTATTTTCAGTGTAAGGGATACCAGACTCATCTGCTTACCTTCTTATAGCCCTTAAGTCATTGAGTTCTCTAAAGTGGATAGATACCGTTTTTGGTTGGGAATGGTAGGTACTTAGATATACAATGTTATCATGTGTCACTTGACAAATTTTTTAGCTGATAAGAATTGGTATATACAACTGTGTGTTTATACACACACATAAGGGCCTGAGAGATAGTACTGTGAATAAGATGCTTACCGCTTACCTTGTATCTGGGTGAAATGGGTTCAGTCTCTTGTATCCTATATTTCCCCTACCACCATCAGGAGTGATCACTAAGTACAGAACTAGGAGTAAGCCCTGAGCACCACCAAGTATAGCCACAAAACCTAATCTATATACATTCATATGTATGTACATATAATTTAGAAATAAAAATGTATTCACAACTATACCTCCTATTTTAGTCTATTCCACTGAACTCTTTCTTGACCTCCCTTATTCTGTTCTATTTGCTTGCTTTTTCACTGAAAGACTGGCTCTCAATAACAGACAATATATTGATGAGACCTATTGTAAATCTAGAAAATTATTTCAGCATTGTTTTGATCAGACCTCCAAATCAGTAAGAAAAAATACACTGAAAGGATTTAGGATTTGCTTGCAGTTTTTTCCCCCAACTTAATGCCAACTTGTCCTGTCAAACACATAAAGAAAAGACTATATTCTTAATATGCTTAAATAATTGTTTTATTTTCTTTGTATGACATGTCATTAATTTTAAATACAATTTGGCTTGCTTTCAGTTTGCTGCACTTTTAAATTTATTGTCCCTTTCTAATCTCAGTTATTTGTAATTTTTTAGTATGTATAACATTAAGTTAAACATAAAGGGAAAAGTCCTATTAAACGTCACTTTTAGAGGGTGCCACTGCCTTCTTTAATTATCCATCCAGTTTTTACCCACATTGCAATAACCTGTTTCAATGCTGCATAGTATATTCTTTTTTGTGTGAAGAAAAACAGATGTATTTATCTTGTTGTTTATAAAAGATATCATTTATACTAAGCTATTTCCTACTTTGCTTTTGGGGAAGGGCTTGATAATATTTCCTAGAAATCATAATTTTATAGATAATTTTATAGATATCATTCTTATTCTTTCTTGCAGCAACATAGTATCCCTTAGTATATATATATATATATATATATATATATTTATAAATATATATGTACTCTATCATTGTTTAATCGCTTACATTTAAAGATTAAGATAGTTCCCAGTACTAGCTGATCGCAAAGAAACTGCTTACATTATTGTGCATGTATATTTAAATATTATTAGTTGTACATCTTCATGGTAAATTCCTAAATATTTACCATGATATTGCCAAATTGAACGGTAAACAAATAACTAAGTTTGTTTAAATGATCAAATTTTGTTTCAGAGGGGTGTTGTTTTGCTTTACAATAGCAATGTGTCAGAATTCATATTTGGAAACAACTTTGTCAATAGTATACTTCCAAGCACTTGCTTTTCTGCTAGTCTTGTTAATGAGAAATGGTATTGATGGGCTGAGATATTGTTTATGTGTTTGCCCATGTGAAAACCCTGAGCTTCAATCCCAGCACTGCATAAACCCCCTATCTTTTACACTAATTGGAGTAGCCCCAGAGCTCCAGCACCAGAGTGAGATAGACAGTTTTAAAGAAAAATATTAGATTTGGTTGAGGTAGAATTGCAGATAATAAACTTTACTAATTTTAGGAACTCTTTAAATTTAGCTCTTTGAATTTCTTTGATTTTCTCTTGTTTCTTTGAGATTTTCTCAAACCTTGATGTTTGCCATTTTAACCATATTATGTCTTGAGGGGTTTGTTTTGTTTGGAAATCTTTAAGCTTCCTAGGTCTAGATAGATGTCTGACTCCTCTCTATTTGACAAAATTTTTTTATTATCACTTCAAATAAAAATCATGTCACGTTTCTTCTTCTGGAACTCTGTGATGCAGATATTATTCCTCTGATATAGCCCCTATCTATAGGTAATATCTATCTTCATTGCTTTTAGTTCTCTTTTTTCTTTTTCTTTTTTTTTCTTTGCTGATCAGTGAACAAAACTAATTTGCCTTTTGAGTTCCCTGATTCAGTTTTTGGTTTCTTCTATTTTGCTGTTGAGACATCTGTTGTGTTTAAAAGTTCAGCAATTATATGTTTTAGCTCTATGATTCCTTTGTGAACTTTTCTAGACTTTCTCATTTATTTTGTCTTAGTTGAAGTTCTTCATTGACCTCACTTTATTGAACAGCAATAGGATTGTTGCATTGAAGTCTTCTCCAGCATTTTGCATTGTAATATTAGAGGTTCTTTCCAACCTGATATATTGAGTTATTGTTATAAGTAACTTCCTCAATCTTCCCAATATGTTTGATGCTACACAAAGGATCTTGGGGGAACTGGGGGCCTATGTTCAAGCAGACCTGTTTGGCAATTATGGAACTTGCAGTCTTAAGTATAAAGTACTATCAGCCTTGGGTGTTGACCAAACATTTGAGCTCACAAATGTCTTATACAAGCTGTAATGCCACATCGAATATGCTTAGAGGCAATCCAAGGAATCACAGTCTCTAATGCAAAGTATGACACTGAATGGTATGGCACATACTCTGGGTCTGACATCCACTAATTGACATGTGAGCACAGAATGCAGTGGAGCTTTCTGGATAACTTGCTATGCCTGTAGACTGATAGGATAAATGTATTTCTTGCTAAGAATAAACTCTCTTGATAATTGATAATAACCCTCTTTCCCTAGCTAGCTTAGGTATTTGCTAAGGAATGGTGGGTTCTCCACTTTGGAATTATCATTTAATATTTATTACTATAGAGTATGAATACCAGAAGACATCCACTAGCTCTATTTTAGGCAAGGTTGTGAGTCATAAAACAGTATCTACCAAGTGACTTCAATCACTATTTCTTTCCTATAGTGTTTGGCCTCCCATTCCAGTGTTGTAAATATATGATCATAGAATTGGAGAACCAAGTGTTCAGTGCAATACTCCCCTGTATCCTAGTGTAAATTTTGGCATTTTAGAAATCTCCAGAACATGTTGCCATACAGTGGAATTTCTTCTTGATGCAAGCTTCTCTGTGTCTTCAGTGTTTCTGGGGATTGGGGTGGTGGTCTCCTTTTACCTTTGCTTTGAATGCTTTACTTGTTGGAATTTCAGGTTAGGTTCTGTGTAAATCATACAAAGTCTTATTGTAGATTTGCTTTGACTGTGAGGACTGTAAATACAAGTTCTTCCTGTTTGGTAGTGTTGGCCCTCTCCCCTTTCTCCAACTTTAGAATCCATTAGTTTTATTAATAGTTTTACTTTATTAGAAGTGATTTCCAATAACAGTGCTCTCTTTCCAATGATAGATTTGGGTCTTTTTTATTTCTGAACTAAATGTCTTAGCATTACTGTTGTTCAATATTTTTTTTACTTTTCTTTAAGAAATGCTTTTAAGGGCTGGAGAGATAACATGGAAATAGGGCATTTGCCTTGCATGCAGAAGAACGATGGTTAGAATCCCAGCATCCCATATGGTCTCCCGAGCCTGCCAGTAGCAATTTCTGAGCATAGAGCCAGGATTTAATTGTACAAAATGCTTTCTTGAAAGTTTTTTTTTAATTTTTTTCAAATTTCTGTAGTTCAATGCTTGCAACCACTTCTATGGCCAAATTTTTGAGAGTCCTTCTGTATCTTGAAATTTTACATTTATAAGTCTTTGTCATTTTTATATAAAGTAATCTAGAGGATATGGTTTTCCTATATTTAATTAAAATTTTATAAAGCCTCCAAACATAAAAGCAAACATACTTGATATATAACTATGTTAAGTGTAAAGAAAAGCTTTGTTTTTTTTCTTTAGTAGTACCTACATTTTTCCACATGAGGCTCCCCTCTCTATTTTTCTGAATGGACTATTTTTTATTACGGAAGTCATGCTTGCATAGATGAATATTCTAGTAATAATATCATGGGACATAGATTTAACAAGTGAGCAGTGTAATGAATCTGATATTGACAAATGGTACACTGATATAATGAGCAGTAGAGTTAGATCATATAGTGTATGCCTTCTTCTTACTTCTATATTGTTTTTGATGATGAGTAAACTAATTCATCTTTTCAAGCTTTAGTCTCCTCATTTGTAAAATGAAGTTGATAATGGAATTCTTCAGAAGAGTGTAAGAAGTATCAATTAAGATTGTGTAGTGCTTGAGTACCTTTTTGACAAAAATTAAGTCTAATGATTATTTTTGTAAATAATAAGTATTGAAGAAATAATAGATATGACATAGAGGTGGAAACTGTTTTAACCATTTAATGGAAAGGAGAAAAACTAAATTCTGGCCAAGAAGATAGGATACTTGACTTTTTATAGAAGGTGACAATAGAACTGTAGATCTCTTTTGTACCCAACTTTATTGTAATTTGTCTCTATGTATCTTTTGTCTAAAAATGTAATAACAATATATACCTTATAATTTGTTCTTAAAATTAACAGCTTAAATTTTTAGACATATAATAGGTTCTTTAAAACGAATAGTTCTGTTTAGATCATCACCATTGTTAAAGACTCAGGTAGATTAACATGGACAGAGAAAAGTGTTTGGATTTGACATTGGATAGAGTATGTTGGGACCAAAGTAAAAATGCATAGTTAACATTTTAGATCTTGGACTGTTATGAAAATATTTGGCAAAGGTCAGAAATTAACAGCTTATGTCCGGTGAATCTTTCTCTTTTCCTTCAGTCCTCACTTATTGGTTCATTTTATTAATTGTACAGTTTTACTTTTTCACCATTCTCATCACTGTTCAAGCCACTATCATCATCTTTCAATGTTGTGATTGTAACTTCCTGGCAAATGACTCTGCTTATACACTTGGTGTGCTTTCATACAATATAAGTTGAACATGGAACTACCTTTAACTTTAGAATTTTCCACAACTTTCCACTTTGCTCATAAAAGCTACAATTCTACATTCAGAATTATCCAAATATCTTTGAGAATTTACTCTAATTTTCCACTTATCCTCTATTCTCACTCTGCTCTTACTCCAACTATCTTCACTAGTTTTCCAGCTCCTCTATCCTGCCTGCAACCTCACTCTCACTACATGTCAAGTTTGGCTTTTTTTTTAATATATATTGTTAAATTTTTCTTTTGAAGAATGAAAGATTGTTGGATCCATGCTTAAGAGGCTCAGGGATCAGTTGGGTCAGTAGTTCGATGCTAGTGCCAGAGGATTTAGTGCTATTTGGACCTTAGGTACCAGAAATTATCTGGGCTACTTCCAAGGTACTAAATGCCCTCAGGAGCACACCCAATGATTCTCAGAATACTATGTGGAGCCAAGGATAGAACTGGGGTTGACTGTATGCAAGACCTAACCTTAATGTACTATTTCTTTGATTTCTTTCTTTCTTTCTTTCCTTTCTTTCTTTCTTTCTTTCTTTTCTTTCTTTTTTCTTTCTTTCTTTCTTTTCTTTCTTTTTTCTTCCTTCCTTCCTTCCTTCCTTCCTTCCTTCCTTCCTTTCTTTCTTTCTTTCTTTCTTTCTTTCTTTCTTTCTTTCTTTCTTTCTTTCTTTCTTTCTTTCTTTCTTTCTTTCTTTAATATATGCTTGCTATCTTTTTGCCCTTTTTCTTTGTCCCCTAAGTAGATGATAACCTTCAAGAGACTAACTGTCTTTGATGTGTCCTCTAGTGTGTCTAAGAATAATAGTTTACAGAGTATGTAATCATAAATTTTTGGTGAATGGATAATGATATGTAATGAAGAGTATCTGCAAGATACTCTTTATGAAAGTTTATCTAGGGACAAATAGACAGTACAGTGAGTAGGGCATTTGACTTGCACACAGCCAACTCAACTTTGATCTCTGGCACCTCAAATGGTCCCCTAATCCCGACAGGAGTGATTCCTGAGCGCAGAGCCAGGAATGAGCACTGAGGTTTTTGAGCATGGCCCAAAAACAAGAAACAAAAACAAACAAGATTAATTTCACAGAAGTTGGAATAAAACTAAAGATGTGAGATGAAGTTTTGTAAGACCAGTACTGACCAATGTATTGTTAACTTAATAAACATACTAACTTGAAAAGACATTTTTCTTTTTTTTTTTTTTTTTTTTTTTTTTTTTTTTTTGGTTTTTGGGTCACACCCGGCAGTGCTCAGGGGTTACTCCTGGCTCCATGCTCAGAAATTGCTCCTGGCAGGCACGGGGGACCATATGGGGCACCGGGATTCGAACCAATGAAAACGCATTTTTAAAAGATAAAAATTATTTCAATTATAGTTGATATAATATAAAATATTTTAATAATATAAAATATATTTTATATTATATTATTATATATATTATTATATTAACATATAATAATATATAATATATATTATAATAATATATAATATAATATATAATTATTATATTATATATATATTATATTATATATTATATTATTAATATTAAAGTATATTTTAATAATAATAACAAAATTTCCATTCAAAATGTTGTTTCTATTTAGATTTAACAATGTTTACATTTGAAAAGCCAAATTCATACATTCATATTTCAGACACACTTAAACTGTTTCTAGGATTCACCAGAGTTTTACCAGGGTTTAGATGCTTGCCTTGCATTCTGGCAACATTGGTTCAAAACCCCAGCACAATATGGTTCTCTGACCACAGTCAGGACTCACTCCTGAGTATAGAGTCAGGAACAACACTTGAACACTTGAATACTACAGGGTGCGCCGCAAAAGTAAAAGTATCTCCAGTAACTGAACTGATTATCAAACAACTTTAAAAAAAATATTTTCATTCATAGTGACAAAACTATTTTTTATTTTTCAAAGGGATAGACTTAGGCCATGCCAAGAAGTGTTCAAAACTTTCTCCTAGCTCTATGCTCAAGGACCACTCCTGATGATGATTAGGGGATCATATGGAGTGCCTGGGGATCAAACCTGACCAATTTCACGCTTGATGAATATCTTACCCTCTCCACTGTACTATTTCCCTAGCCCCTATTTTGTTTCTTAGAAAACTTGGTCTTTGAAGCAAAAACATTTCAAAACTACATTTTTAAGTGAGAAGAGAATACGATTTATTTTTCAAAACTATTGAAGAATCTAGGGATTTGCACATATATACTAAATAATATTAACACATGGTTCCATAAAGTTCTTTATATAATTTTCTTCAGAAAACTGCATATATATTTTCAATAGTAAATGAAACAATAAAAAAAATCATCTCTCAGTTGTCAGTAAATTAAAAATTTTGTTCAGTCAGCTAGGGCACCAACTGTTATAATAAAAATGTTTGTTATCTAGCTGAAATTCATTTTTACACATGTAAAATTGTAAAAATTGATAGCTGCATCACAAGTTTGAGTTGGTAGGCTGAAGATTTTCAGCATAATATAAATATGGGCATACTTTAAGATAATAAATAACCAAAGTATAAATACATCATGGCTCTTAATATCAAATGACACAGCTAATAGTGAAGGAAGTTGCTTATAGTTTTCATTGTTTGAAATTAATTTATCATTGAAACTGTCATATTGTTCTTATACTCCTTGAGCATTTATTTTGTGACATAATAAAGACCTTTAAATTTTTGTAAAATACCTTCTACTTTTTATCTTCTGAAAGTACCACTTTTCATTGTGCAAAAAAATAGTCTATGTCATTTTATAGTGGTTTAATATTAGATTCCTGATTTCCAATACTTATTTTATTGGTTCTCATTGAGAAAATTTCTTAACAAATACACCACAAAGTTACTAAAAATTTTTATGACACTTGCTGTGTGTTTAAAAACATTTTTATGTTGCATATTTTTAATAGAAATTAATTGCAATCACTATCTATTTTGTTGTAATACCTTCTTCTAGTCTATGTATATTGTTCTGGTATACAAACTATGTCCTCGCTACTCTTTATCAGTAATATGTCTTCATTTTTAATTAAAAAGAATTGTTTTAAATAAGCCAGGGATGTGTTTTAGTAGTACAGCACATGCCTTAAAAAAGTAAGGTGTTGTCTCAAATGCCCAAGAACTATGTATATAAAAAGTAGCTAAAGAAACTGTGGTATATTAACACAGTAGAATACTATACAGATATTAGGAAAAAATGAGGGGGCCAGGCGGTGGCGCTGGAGATAAGGTGCCTGCACTAACCTAGGACGGACCGCGGTTCTATTCCCTGGTTCCCCATATGGTCCCCCGTGCCTGCCAGGAGCGACTTCTGAGCGAATAGCCAGGAGTAACCCCTGAGCGTCAACGGGTGTGGCCCAAAAACCAAAAATAAATAAATAAATAAATAAATAAATAAATAAATAAATAAATATTAAAAAAAGGAAAAAATGAAGTCATGTAATTTACTTATATATGAATGGATATGAAAAGTATTAAGCTGAGTGAAATGAGTCATAAGGATAATCATAGAATGATCACACTCATTTTGGGGTCATAAAAGAGATAGTGTGGTTATAATACCCAAAGACAGTAGAGAATAGGGCCAAGCAGACTGGTCCATGGTAGGAAGCTTGCTGCATAAAGCAGGGTGTGCTGTTAGAGAAGAGATTGAATCACTATGACCATGATAGTTAGAAATGATAGAAATAGATAGAAATGATCATTTTAGCTGGACATGAACTAGATGCTGAAAGTGATATGCATGATACCCTTTCAGTTAAAATACTATAAACCACTGTGTCAAAAAGGAAAAAAGAGAGAGACTAGGTATATGCCATAAAATTTAAGAAGCTTGTCCAAGTAATTGGTTAATGATTTAGATACTGGCACTATAAATGTACTCCAGTATATTAAAGGGATCTTTGTTAAAGATACTGTGAAAATAAAATCAGCCAATGAATTATGTGTAGTAACGATTGTGACAACTTTGTAATTTGGCATTCGAAAGGCTGTAATGATGCACTTAAACCAAATAGGATAAATGAGATTTAATGTAAAATTATTTGAATATTCAATATTTAATATATGTTATTCACTTCAGCAAAAATTTAGAGTATGTATTTGGCTATACAAAGTCACTTATCCAGCCATAACTATTAATTTCAGAAACACTTGCAGTTAATATATTATATCCCCTTTGGCCAAAGTAATAGTATAGCACGTAGTGCTTGCCTTGTGCGGGGCCAATCCATATTTGAACTTGAGCACCCTAGATGATTCCCTAGCCTTTAGGAGTGATCCCTGAGCACAGAGCCAAGAAGAAGCACTGACCATAGCCAGATCTGACTGACTCAAAACAAAACAAAACAAAACAAAACAATACTACCCCAAATCAATAAAAAAACTAAAATATATACATAAAATTTTTATGTACTCCATGCATGTTCTTTACCTTCTTTTAAGTATGTTTAAGAGGATTTCAGTGATAAAACTTAGAGTTCACAGAAGAGTTCTTATACTTTAATGAAAATGCTTTTGAATTTTCCAAATATTAATTTCATTTTTGTATTTAGCAAGGATTCCCTAAAAGTTACAATAGAGAATGAGCAATATGTTCTTTTTTAACTTTTAAAAAGCAGAAACTTAAAATTTGGCATTATCTCCCTGCCCCCTTATTTTTAGTTTTTGGTATCCTTTTGATGATTTTGTCTTGTTTTATTTGGGAGCCATATTTGACTGTGTTCACATTTCTGAACTCGGGGAACTGGTCTTGGAAGATCTTATAGGGTGTGGGAATTAAAGATGGGCCAGGTGTGTACAAGGCAAGTGCCCTCCCCTCTATTCTGTCTCTCCAGCCTCTCCTTTTAAAGATCTTGATATTAAATTAGTTTGGTTCTAATAATAATCATGAATATAGCCTATAGATACATAGGTAACCTGTGTCTTAGAACACTACTAAATTTATTTTCAATTTGTGGTTGCCAGTTACTTCTATAGAGACATGAGAACATAACTGGATAACCTTTTTTCACTCAGTTATAAAATTGAATTGAATTATTACGGTGTCCAGATCCTAAAAGTCTAATAATATCCTTCTTTGGAGATATATTAATTGCATTAAATCTGGAAATTTTCCTTAGTTTTATTTAGCATTCGTCATATAACAATCAAGAATGGGAAGAGGGGGCCAGAGAGATAGCATGGAGGTAAGGAGTTTGGCTTGCATGCAGAAGGATGGAGGTTCGAATCCCAGCATCCCATATGGTCTCTCGAGCTGCTAGGAGTGATTTCTGAGCACAGAGCCAGGAGTAACCTGAGCACTGCCGGGTATGACCCAAAAATTAAAATAATAAAAGAGAGAGAGGGAAGGCTAGTAGAGAAAAGGAAAGAAATGAGAAAAATAAAGAATCCTTTTTATTTGCAGAGGCTGGTACATATGAGTAGGCTTAGACCGTTCCTGGTGTTGCATATTGTTCTGGAGGTCTACTGCCTCTGGTAGTATTCATAGGGCCATGTGTTACTGGGGATAGAACCTGCACCTCCTACATGCAAAGCCTGTGCTCAGCCTTTTGAGTTCTCTTTGTTTCCAGTCCAGGAGTTTTTTGCACTAGAATAGTGTGTGTTTGGTCAACCAAAGATAGCAATCAGAAAATGTGCATTTTTGTAAAGAATTTAATTATGCTAGCCTCTAGAAATCTAAGTATTTTTATTGAGTCTTCATGCTATCTAGAGCAATCCAACCTTAGTTTGTAAATCATGAGCATGGTTTCCAAAAAATTATATTTCTTGTTATTTTTTTCTTCAAGTTCTAACAACTTTTAACAGGCATGGACCATTCTTCTAGCAGCTTTCTTTGATCAACAACTTTCTCAAACTTACCCTAAAGTTGTTTTTAAAGTTTATTTCAGCAGTGTTATGACCTAAGGCAGCAATGAATTGGTGAACAGAGCAAAGCCAAAATATTTAGCCTGTCTGAACCAGTCAGTGCCCTAAGGAAACATGGGAAATAATTTATTTGGCAAACTTCTCTAAATTCAGATAAGCCCAATTGTACTTGGCCTCACCTGTACTAAGGTTGAATTTAATGTTTGAGAGGGTCATAAAGGCCTGTGGCAAAAATAAATATAAATGCAAATAAGCCCAGGTTTCTCTGTCGACACCTGAGCTAGTACATGAACTTAGTTATGAGCACAATTGGTCCATGAGCTTTCTTGGTTTATATATCAGGCAAGAAAGGAAACTCAACAGATTAAATGTTTCTTTATAAGAAACACAGTCATGTATGTTTGCTAAAGACTTTGCATATTTCACACTTTCAGAGATTGTCATCTTTTGTTCATTTATTAAAAGAACAGTAAATTGGGGCCCGGAGAGATAGCACAGCAGCGTTTGCATTGCAAGCAGCCGATCCAGGACCAAAGGTGGTTGGTTCAAATCCCGGTGTCCCATATGGTCCCCCGTGCCTGTCAGGAGCTATTTCTGAGCAGACAGCCAGGAGTAACCCCTGAGCACTGCTGAGTGTGGCCCCAAAACAAAACAAAACAAAACAAAACAAAAACCAGTAAATTATTGAATTTTAATATTTTGTATGAGTTCCCACTCATGTCATATTTTCTTTTGCATTCTGAAATACTACAAATATTACAGTACTTCACTATTTTACAGTATTTCTGTAGGGCATAAACAGATATACCAATCTTGTTTTTATAGGGAAAAATAGTTAAATTTGATTTGTCAATCTTGTCTGTTCTAAAAAATATAAAATGTCCTAAGTTTTCTTTTCACAGTTTAATGTGACTTTATGATGTAAATTTTTTTCTAAAAAGAGTCCCCTCTCAAGGACCCCTCATAGCTATAGTCAGTCTCATATCTATAGCTACCTCCTTTCTAGCTTTCTTTCATAATACTTGGCAACCACTAACTTGTACTCTATATCTTTTTTTAATAATAATATATTTTATTTTATTTAAACACCTTCATTACATATATGATTGTGTTTGGGTTTCAGTCATGTAAAGAACACCACTCATCACCAGTGCAACATTCCCATCACCAATGTCCCAAATCTCCCTCCTCCCCACACAATCCCCGCCTGTACTCTAGACAGGCTTTCCATTTCCCTCATACATTCTCATTATTAGGACAGTTCAGAATGTAGTTATTTCTCTAACTAAACTCATCACTCTTTGTGGTGAGCTTCATGAGGTGAGCTGGAACTTCCAGCTCTTTTCTCTTTTGTGTCTGAAAATTATTATTGCAAGAATGTCTTTTTTCTTAAAACCCATAGATGAGTGAGACCATTCTGTATCTCTCTCTCTCTCTCTCTCTGACTTATTTCACTCATCATAATAGATTCCATGTACATCCATGTATAGGAAAATTTCATGACTTCATCTCTCCTGACAGCTGCATAATATTCCATTGTGTATATGTACCACAGTTTCTTTAGCCATTCGTCTGTTGAATGGCATCTTGGTTGTTTCCAGAGTCTTGCTATGGTAAATAGTGCTGCGATGAATATAGGTGTCAGGAAGGGATTTTTGTATTGTATTTTTGTGTTCCTCGGGTATATTCCTAGGAGGGGTATAGTTGGATCGTGTGGGAGCTCGATTTCCAGTTTTTGGAGACTGTACTCTATTTCTATAAGTTTATTTCAAGAAACTTTTATATTAAAATTATCATAGAGTGTATGCCTCAGTTGGGAATTTTTTTTCATCACACTCAATTCCCTTTGTTGTTCATCCAGGTTATTGTAGATAGTTGTAGAATTTTCATTATTATTGAGCTTATATTAATTCTCTGAAATTTATTTTGCTTGGTAGACTGGTTGTGATATTCTACTCTTACAGAGGTTCCCAAATTTAACTTGGTCTACTACTTCATTGTCAAGAAAAAAATATCACTCAACTGGCAGGCCCCTGGAAATCTACCTTTATTAAGTGAACAAACAGTCAGTGTCCCCCAGCTTTACCCCAAGCTATTACAATCCTCCCTTGAATGAATCTAATGCCTCTGAGAGTGATATTGTCATTTGGGAGACAGTACTGTAAAAACTCAAGATGTAGTCACTGGGAAACTGGACAGTACAGAGGCCTCTTATATTATTTCTTACAATTCTTTGTAATTTCCAATTATCTTAAAAAGTTTTTATGGGATGAAGAAGTGATACAGCTGGTAAAACATTTTGCCTTGTATGCTGCCAACCTGAGTTCAATCCCTGGCACCCAGTATGGTTTCCCAAACCTTACCAGGAGTGACCTTTAAGCATAAAGTCAATAGTAAACACTGATTATAGCCAGTTTTCACTCACACTCACACACACACACACACACACACACACACACACAAAACAAAAGAAAGAAATGTCTTTTTAAGAGGAGAAAAAATCACTTTGAAAACAACTTCTATGGTTCTTGTAATAATAACATTGTGAATAGAGAAATTTAATGAACAAAATTAGTTGATTTTCTTTTTCATCAATTAATTCAAAACCTAATGTATTCAGCGCATTAAATTTTCCCCTACAGAAACTGCCTAAGTCAGAGACAGTTTTGCTTGGAAAGGGAACACAAAAATAGCCCAGTTAGCATTCTTGTTTGCAGAGACAATACCCATACGTGATGAGTCACTGGAGGTGAATGTAGTCTTCTACTCAAACACCTGCAAACAAAGATGTCTGTTTTAGAATCTATTTCAGAAGTTAAGGCTTCCATATAATTCCTTATATTTAATGTAAAATGCCTTAACATCTTAAAAATTCCGAGTTTTACTGTCCTGTTGATAAAGTAGAATAAATCCATTTTATTAATATTAGTACCTATCAAAGAAATTTGAAAGGGATTTGATCTTATTTGTTCTACTAAAGAAACCTGCAATTGATTCAGATCTATAGTGGATTGTCTTATTTAGAGTTCTGAGTTCGTGGAACAATCAGCTGTTTTCTAGTTGTTTATATTCCACATTCAGCACTTTTTAATCACTTGTTCACAATATGACCGCAATAATTTATGTGAAGTGAGATTTGGCAAAGAGAACTTAATAAACATTTAATAAACTTTCATTTTTATGACTTATGTGAGTTAGTCTTACTTTCTACAAATACCTCTTATATATAGTAAAAAAATAATAAGGACAAACTATCACTTCCGAGAAAATAGTTCACAATAGATATCCTACAGGTTGGGAGTTTTCAGTCATATTTATATACCAATGTAGCCATTACTCTCTATAACTTAATTACAACTAAAGAAACACATGATTCTATAATTCTATTGGCCTCTTGCAAGAGAGTACTTTCTGTTATGTTATTTTAAACATTTATATAGATGTAAAGCTGTGTATGTTTCTTAATGTCAGAGCAATAAATATTATTTTGGCTGACAAACTAGTAAATCTTAGCCAAGGAGGAAGTAGCGATAAGGCAGTGGGTATTATAACATTCTTATCTTGGCAGATTACTATGTGACAAACACTTTCAGTAATCTCATTTCAATATGAAACTCCTGACATTGTGTTACATGATTTATTCACAAACTATTTTAGGATTGAAAACAAGTCTTTTCTAAGTCATACCTAGCCCTACATAAATAAAGTATCCTCTTTGAAAATGCAGTACTTTGATTCGTTGTTATTCTTTTTTTGTTTGTTTGGTTTTTTTTTGTTTGTTTTTTGTTTTTTTGTTTTTTTGTTTTTTTTTGGTTTTTGGTTTTTGGGTCACACCCAGCAGCGCTCAGAGGTTACTCCTGGTTCTACACTTAGAAATCACTCCTGGCAGGAACTGGTGACCATATGGGATGCCAGGATTCAAACTGCTGTCCTTCTGCATGCAAGGCAAAAATACCTTACCTCCATGCTATCTCTCCAACCCCATCATTGTTATTCTTAATAAATAGAAAAGATTGCCTGGGCCTGAATTTTTAATTAAATTGGGAATTCCATCACAATTGCTTAGTATTGATGGCCACAGAAATCCTGGTATAAGTTTTGCTTTAGTGCTTCTCCTAACAGTATGTCCCTTTTGTTTCCTGTATCTCTTTTTCACCCCTACTTTTTCTCATTCATTTCTCATGTATTATTAAATTGCTATCCCCCATTTTAATCATATCATTTTATAAGGACTCTTTACACTATAATTATTTACCTTCTTTGTATTTATCCATCGCAAATATTTTTCTTTACTTTCATATCAACACATTTTTCAAGATTTTTTAATTTTATCAAACGGATATTTTTAGTTTTATCAAACATTTGTCTTTGTATTTCCCTGCCTTAAAAAAAATAGCTTTGTGGAGGACCTTCCATTTGGTTTTCAGGAGATTTCAGTACCCACTGATGATTCTTAGTCAGCTAACCCAGTGACTTAGTGCAAGAATCCAAGGAAGAGATGTCTCAGGCCTTGTAAGTGCCCAGGATATCCAGGACACATCCTAGTGGGAATATCCTAGATATGCCTCTTAACAGCTGTATTCTTCCTCCATCTATAAAATAACTTTTTGGTTTGGTTTGGTTTTGAAGGCCACAGAACTGTAACCCCAACTATGCTCAGTAGTTACTACTCCTGGCTCTACACTCAGGAATTGCTCTTGACAGTGTTCAAGATGGATGGATCAAACCAAGGTCAGCTTCATGAAAAGAATGCCCCACCTTCTTTCTTTTCTTCCTTCTTTTCTTTCTCCTTTCTTTTTTTTTATTTTTTCAAAATTTGCTTGCCAAATTCATATTATATTCTTACTCTTAAATCAGCAAAAGCAGGGGTCCTCAAACTTTTTAAACAGGAGCCTAGTTCACTGTCCCTTAGACCATTGAAGGGCCAGACTATAGTAAAAACAAAAATTATGAACAAATTCCTATGCACACTGCATACATCTTATTTTGATGTGAAGAAACAAAACGGGAACAAATACAATATATGGCCCGTGGGCCGTAGTTTAAGGACCACTGGGCAAAAGAGTCTCATTATTTAAATCTTATATCTGAATTAAAATTAGAATTCTTGGTCAAGTTTTCTCCAAAACACAAAAAATTTGACAGAAAATTTTGGTAATTGAATTAAATCTAAGGTTTAACATGGAATACTTTTTTTTTTAAGACAGATTACTTCTACCCCAAACTTCAGATGAATTCTAAATATTTAGTAGCTGAAAAATTAGATTTGGTATCTTAATTCTCAACTATGAACATGTTTTCTAGGGGCTGAAGAGATAGCAAAGTGGTAGGGTGTTTGCCTTGCATGCCCCTGCCTTAGACGAACCTGGGTTTGATCCCTGGTGTCCCATGTGGTCCATGAGCCTGCCAGGAGTGATTTCTGAGCACAAATCCAGGAATAAACCCTGAGCACCGCTGGGTGTGACCCCCCCAAAATTCTTTACAGTACTATAAATGTTTGCTTTTGTCATACGTGCAACCAAATTTAAAAAATAGAAAAACCGTTTTCTTTAATTTTATGTCACTTTTTGCTAATCAGAAAATAAATGTTATTAAATATATTGTCAGACATATTTTAACTAATTAAAATTTATGTTGTGAATAAGTCCACATGGAAAGATTTATCAGATAGGTTCATTTGCACATCAAATCAGTCTTTGATTAGGAACTTCTATTTATAAACAGACTGAAAATCTGTTTCTATGATTTTCATTGATTTTCAGAGACAGAAATCAATTTTGCACTTTTTAGGGAATGAGACTGCTGCTAGTAAGGAAATTGACAACTCCTGGGAGGGTTCATTAAAGCTAAATATAATTTAATTGACCTGCTTTTCTACCCAAAAAAATATTAACTAACTCTTCCTTGAAAAGTGAGGATTTTTGTATTTTCCAACACTCTAAAGAAAACCCTTACTCTTGTATTTTCAGATATCTATCAGTTTTACACACTTTACAAAGAATTGACACTATATCAATTGTAGGATCAGGGAAAAGGGTGGGTTTTGAAAAAACTCACAAGTTTACAGAGTTCTTGAAGTCATGGCTTTTACTGTCATGCCAGCAAAATGTAATTTTTCTTTTAAATTAATTAAATTTAATTTTATTTCAGATTAAATAAAATTTAATCTGAAAAGATTAGAGAAAGCAAAATCTGAAGTTGATAAAGAAGGATCCATGATATCTGCATGATGCAAGAAGGGGCAAAATGCAGGTAGTGTATATGGTCCTGCAGAAGCAATCATGTAGCCAGAGTATCTTGGAGATAGGAGAATAAGCTCTGGGAAATTTGGTTAATTAAGGTATCTGGGCCTAGTAATCCTGAGAGAGAACTTAATATACTAAAGGTGGATTTGAAAAAAGTCGTGGAAAGTCTTGAATTATGGAGATTAAGGCTATATTTTATTATGTGTCATATACTGAGGTTTGTTCCTAAGGGTTAAACTGAGAAATATATTAGGAAAATATGTCTATTAGAAGCATGCAGAATACATTACAATGAAGAAAATGTGGTGATTTTTACAGTCCATCAATGAGGGGATAAAGACATGACTCAGTAAAGAGGTGGTAAGAATAGAAATAAAGGAGTAGCTTACAGATTAGAATTGAAAACTATAATTCTTAACTACTTAGATAAGGAAGAGGTGGGTAGTGAGCTGTATATGTGCATGCATGGAGGTGGAAAATGGGGAAAGAAGAGAGATATATCAAAAATATCTATAGACTTGCTGATGTGAACTCATTTTCTCTCTCTGCTGTGTTCACGCTCGAAAAATGATTTGTAAGATGGGTTGTTATCTCAGTGATAGAGCACTTGTCTTACATGTGTGAGATCCTAGAGTCAATATTCCTTCATCCCTGGCACTGCCAAAAAGAGTTTTAAGAGAGAGAGTTGTAGAGATTATTTATGAGATAATTATAAATATATCCATAATATATGTTAGTAAATCCAATATTCAATTAAAGCAACTAGCTATGGCTTGATTTTAAGTGCTTTTCCCCTCAATAGCCTTCTTGTTGCAGTAACCCTTAATTTTTTCACACATTTCAGTGGAACTAGGATCAAGAACAGGATGTAGGGAACTGGTAAGAAAATATTCTTTTGGACTTACTAGCATGTATATCTCTTTGCAGTCTTCTTTTTCTCTTGTCAGCTATTGACATTTTGAAAGATTTATTGGTAGTATAAAAATTATAGGACATCTAAGGTTACATGGATATGCTAGCCTAATTACAAATGTATAATGCTAGTCAGTGCATTTTCCTTCTACTTTAGGGAGCTGTTAAGATTCAAGTTTACAAGAAAAGGTTTTACATAAAAAAAGATGTGCACATTTGTGCACATACAACTTTTCTAAAGTTCAGTAGCCATCAGCACTAATTGAGTAGATCAAGAAAGCCTGTAATAAGTTACCTGCCTCTGAAATGACTAGATGATAGGATATTTTCCAAAGTCAGTAATGAGGAAAGAAAACTAAACAAGATAGGGTCTAGTTTTTTTAGTCTTCTCGTGACATGTTTTGATTATAAAGTATAGGCCTCATTACTTCTCATTACACAAGTGAAATAAACTGAACCCTAGAAAATTACACAGTCAGAAAATGAAAGGAAAAAAATCACAGACACCATGTTTTTTGTTTTTGTTTTTGTTTTTTTGGTTTTTGGGTCACACCCGGCAGTGCTCAGGGGTTACTCCTGGCTCCATGCTCAGAAATTGCTCCTGGCAGGCACGGGGGACAATATGGGGCACCGGGATTCGAACCGATGACCTTTCGCATGAAAGGCAAACGCCTTACCTCCCCCCAGGCCCCAGACACCATGTTTTTTTCTTGGTTTTGTTGTTATGGTGGTAGATTGTTTTGCTGTATGTAGGGAAATGTTTGCTCTATTGTCTCTAGTTAGCAGTCAATGTTCAGGTTGCCCTTTGTTTTAATATTTTTATTAATGTTATTCTATATTATATAATACAAATATTATTAATGTTTGTTTTAATATTGTTTTAACATTGCTAAGATCAGTGTTTGTAGCCTTCAAAGGTTTTCATTGCTTTGAATCTTCCCTGAAGATTCAATGTGAAATATGAAGTAGAGAATCCTCATTTTATAATGGGATAGTATTCAAAGCATTCCCTTGTTCTGTCTTCAGACTGCCTGTCTCTCTCTCACACACAGACACACACATGCACAAAGTTTGTCAGAGATTTGACTATATGAATAAGGTATTCCTTGACCATGCTTCTTGGATTTAAAAAGCATAATGTGTTTTATTGATCTTTAATTTTTATTTTCATTGATTTATTTTTAATTTGATTTTGTATTAATATTCCCTTTTTATTATATAAGCCTCTTATAAATTAAATCTATAGCTCTACCTAATAAAAGTAAATTAACTGCAGTGTTCAACTTTCTGGGATTTCAGGTTTACAGGAAAGCCTGGGGAAATTTTGACTGTTACTGATATAGGAGGCTTTACAATTAGAAACCAGGGAAAACAGAGAGACTGTATTTTAGTGATTCTACATTACTAAACATGGCACATTACTGCTACTTTTTCTTCATTGCTTCCTCTAATAATCATCGATTCACTGTACTGGTCTATGAAACAGCCATTCTGTGGGAATTGGGCTAGAACTTTGCTGTGGGGTCACATTTACCAACCCGACAGTTATACATTTACAAAAGAAATAACACGAATTTATTCAGCATCAAAATGTCTGTATCTTTTACCACCTATCTACATTTTACACTATATTATACCATCAGTGTTCTCTAATGTCTATATAACTTCCATCAAGGTTATTTAATTGACTAGTATTCTTTGAACAAAAAGAAAAATGCTGCTTTTATAGAGGAATAAAAGCTGCATGAAGTGACTGTAAAAGAGACATCAGATTAGTTGTTCTTGATTGCAGCTATAGGCAATGCTCTGCCCCTTCTCTTTCTCCTTGGTCACATTTCCCTTCTAACTTGACTGAATGGAACATAGGGAACTGTATAGCAGCCTCAGCTGTGTATGAGTATTTGAGTATATTTTAATGGCCACATTACAATTATAATATTACATCTTAAACACCTGCAGGGCTAGGCACTGATTATATTTTCATCTCTATGCTACTGTTATTAGTAATAGTATTACTCATAGTTTACTTTTTATGGAATGGAAGAGTTACAGTATAGCATAATATCTGAGAGCACTAACTTTGTGACTAGACTGCCTTTAAATCCTAGCTGGGCAATTTGGAGGAAGAAGAGAGGGTGTTTAAATCAAATCCAGCAGTATTCAGGTCTTTCTACTGAATCTGTGTTCAGAGATTACTCCTGACCATGCTGGTGGACCACATGCATCCAGGGATTAGATTGGGTATGGCCATATACAAGGCAAGCACTTTACCCCTGTCCTATTATTTAGCCCCAGGGCTACTTTTTTGATTTACAATTCTGAGCTTAATATTCAATTTTCTATCTACTGAGTGAACAGATAATGGGCATACAACACACAGTACTGGGTTACCTGAGTTGAATCATGTCAAACACTTAGAGTTGTAGAGGTGCGCACTAAGCCATTGACTCCTGTATGTATCACACTGGTCTAATGTTAAGTTACTATTACAGACACTTCTCTTTTTATTCCTAGATGTTTCTTTTCTAATCTACCAGTATCATAATTAGTGCAGCAATGAACATAGAAGTGCTGAGGGCATTATTGTATTGTGTTTTTTGGTCCTACGGTATATCCCTATTAGTGGTATTGCTACATCATATGGAAGCTCATGTTCTATTTTTTTTTTGGTCCTATTTTTTAAGGAATATTCCTATTGTTTTCCAGAAAGACTGGACTAGACATGATTCCCACCAGCAGTGAATGAGAGTTCCTTTCTCCCCACATATATGCCAGCAATGGTTGTTCATGTTCTTTGTGATGTGTGCCAGTCTCTCTGGTGTGAAATGATAACTCATTGTTGTTTTCAGTTGTATCTCCCTGATTATTAATATCGTGGAGCATTTTATGTGCCTTTTGGCTACCTGTATTCCTTCTTTAAGGAAGTGTCTGTTCATTTATTCTCCTTATTTTTTGATGAGGTTAGATTTTTTTTTCTTGTTCTGTCAGTACCTTTTATATCTTAAATTAGCCCTTTATCTGCTGGGTATTGGGTGAATAGTTTCTCCCATTCTGTGGGTGACCTTTTTTATCCTCATCTCTGTTTCTTTTAAGTGCTGAAACTTACCACAAGTAGTGGTAAGCACAGGTTGAGAAATAATTACACTAACAACTACATGAGAATGATAGAGAGAAAAATAGAATGCCTGTCTCAAGGAGAGGCAGGGGTTGGGGAGAAGGGAAATGGGGAACATTGGTGGCAGGAAAGTTGCACTGGTGAATGGGGGTATGCATTTTTATGGCTGAAACCCAATCATGAACATAGTCCTTAAATAAAGAATAAAAGAAAAATCCTTATCCCCAAGATTAAGAATGAGAAGATAGCATCTAAAAAAAAATACACTGTCTCTATCACATAGGACACCCTTGCCTATAACAAAAGAGTATTTTCTAAAACTACTAAAAATGACAGTTCATTAAACATTCCCTCTTTTTATAAGACAATTACTTTAAAAAAAAAATAATTCCTTCGAATTTAACATAGAGAAGGCATTGGATGGTTACATCTCTCTTGCCTATGCCCAGCTGCCAGACATTGAGTTATAAAGCATAGTTTGCTATTATCAAGTTAAGCTCAAAAGGCTTCAATACTTGCCCCAGATAAAAGCATCTTTGTCTCCTTTGTCATTTCTCCCAGAGGTGGGCCTTTGTTCTCCCTCTCCCTGTCCCTTTTTATTCACTGCTCTTCTGTAGGAAACATCTACTCCAGTTAAAATTAATCTAGAATCATTTCTCAAGCATGGGACTTTTTCATTTTTATTCATATTGTTTAGTCTAACATGCCCTGCTCTCTCCCTCCATTTATCTAATATGCTGCTAATATTAGAGCCAGTAAAGGAAAGAGCATAAATATGTATATTTTGTTGGAGCCAGTGGGCCTCTCATATGCAAGACAGGTTCTTTACAATTAAGCTATATGTCTCTTTTCATTCTCTTTCCATATATACATATATACATAATTATATATATAATTATATATTGCATATATAATTCAATAATACAATATATACATATATACACATTTAATTATGATATTATTATCTGGTTATGGCAATTGTGAAATTAAGACTATTAATAACGACTACCCGGTTCACTTTTAAAACTTTTTCAAAAAATATTTATCATCACACCACTGTACACCATCTTCTTCCCCATCACTTTAGGCCAAGCATACTCATCTCTGCCTTTTTCCTTTCTCCTTTTCTGCCTACTTCATATTTGACCAACTCTCCCCATTCCCAGTTACTCCCAACATATTAGTTTAATCCATGTAAAATTTAATCAGATCTTATCATGCCTCATCTCAAAACTCTCCAATCTCTTCTCATATCACCCAGAATAAAGCCAAAAATTTTACTGTAACCTATACAGCATCTCTTAAGATCTATCACTTCTTCCGGACCCCTGCCTGCCCTCAATCATTTGCCACTTTTTTCTCACATCCTGCTGCTCTCTACTCCTATACATTGGCCTCCTTGTTGGTCTCTCTGTAGATTAGAGCAGAATCAGGGCCTTTGAAGAAACTAATCCTTCTCACTTAGCAAAAAACAAAACCAAAAAAAAAAGAAAACAACTTCCTCTCTGGGACTCTTCATGTTCCATTCTTTCAGTTTGGCTCTGAGCAAAGCCTTTACAATAAGATCATCACTTATCTTTCCTAATCTACTCTCTTTCTCTAAACAAGAGTCTAACTTTTTCAGGATGGTAAAACTTTTTTGCACAACTCTGTTTTCAGTATCCGAAACATAATCTCACAAATAAAAGAGGTATCTAATATGTGAGTGAAACATTAACATTTAGAAATATGTCCATACCCATCTCCCTCCATTAGCTTCAAAAGTATTTAGGTTCAAATGTCTTAGAATAATTCTGAGAAAGTTAAAATAGCAAGCGTTGAATATTAGCCTTGGCAATTGGAGCATAAAATTCCATTATGGAGAAGAGATGTCTGCAACTAGTAAAGAAAAAGAAACAGTTCACTTTATCGTAACTGTCCTGTTAAATTAGATTGGTATCCTGATGTGGGACTATCGTTTATTCAACATTAAAGCACATTTTGAAAGAAGGGGTTTTGGCCACCCCTGTGCTCTTTCTAAGGTGGGGCATGTGCATAGTGTAGTTTTTCTTATCATCGAGTAGCAGAGTAAATAGCAAAAAAGAGCTTTAATGTTCAAGCCAGACATCAAACCGTGAGTTAAACCCTGGCTCTCTTAGGTATTCTTGAACAGATTATATAACGTCTTTGAATTTTTGATGATGTTCATAATGGTATTAATGAAGGTTTTCATTATTCTTAATATTAAATGAGCAAAGTCACTTGAGTTATGAGCTATGTTTAATAAATGTTAATAGCTTGTAAGTATCGCATCCTATGAAAGTAGTTATATATTTTGATACTGAATTCTACCTTTTGACTTAATGAAAAGGAAAATGTAGTTTTTAGATTAGTGTTTAAAAATTAAGTTCTAATTTCTCAGTCCTGCACAACAGAGAAGGAAGCTCAACAACACTAAGTCTCATCACTAGCTGAAAAAATGCAATGACCATCCTGGTTTCATGAGCACATCTGTCCACTTTCTTGAGCTTTTAAACTCAAGCTTTTATTTTTCAGGTCAGATTTTTTGTCTTTTTTATCATCATTATCATTATTATTATTATTATCAGTTCTCTTTTCTTCCTTGTTCTCAAGATCTTCTAGTAGGTATCTGAAGTTGGTGATTCCATATTGAAAATTATCCATGAACCCAACTAAAGAAAATTTAGATCAGGCAGCTGCTATACATGAAAGAAGTCATGAATTTTAATTTTTCAAATTGAGATGTGAAGATCATATACATATTGGTTAAAATTTGGGATAGTAAGTTAGAGAGAAGAAAGTATTCTATCTAAGCTATGAAACTACTCATTGTACGTTTATTTTTATGACATTTGATTTTGAAATCTCAAGGAAGCCAAAGCTGTAGTTGAAGAAACAAAAGCCCTTCGAAGTCGAATTCATCTTGCTGAAGCTGCACAGAGGCAGGCACATGGCATGGAAATGGACTACGAAGAAGTGATCCGTCTGTTAGAGGCTGAGAATACAGAGCTAAAGGCTCAGCTTGCTGATTATTCCGACCAAAATAAAGTAAGCAACACAGTCCTCTTCTAGTTACCATGGTTTCATTGCCGTTGTCATGTATTCTGTTTTCATTTTCTTTTCATCTGTACTTCTAAACTAGGTCAGTATTTATCTTCTCTTAGTCAATGATAGGATGATGTGTTGTAATGAGGGGGTTTGGGGAGGGTGCTTTCTGCAAAGGTTGTAATCTTCTATTTGACCAGATAGCTTAGGGATGGAAAAGCATGTGGCTCAACTTTATGTGCATTATTAGCCAACACAGTACCTTAGTTCCTATGTCCTGGAACTATTGCCATTTCATTGGCTACATTCAGGTACTCCATTGGTTTCTAAAGTCACTAATTTGTCTTACAGGAATGGGAACAGAGGAGTCTAGGGACAGTTTTGCTTTTTGATTACTCAAAGAAGTGAGAAAGTTAAATAATTTTTGCCGAAGGCTTAAGATAATTAATGGGAAGAAACTGAGTTTGAATTTCATTTCCTTTTAATGTAAGATGTACTAAATTAGACTGGCAATTTTTAATACCAAAATGCTTTTCAGAAAACAATGCAGACAACTATTTTAAATAAAGTTGTTTTGTTTCTTATTGCTGTTATATATATTTTTGCAATAGTGTATATATTTTTAAGATTTTAGGGGTATAGTGATACCATACTACACCCATCACCAAAGTGTTAGTATCCCTCCACACAGTACATCCCATCTCTTCATAGAACCCTTTCAACCCACTCTCCTCTTCTTTCATTGGAATCGTTGGGTTTGTTTTTATTGGATATTGCCTACTCTCTTGTTTGATTTTTTTTTTTTATGCCCTTCATAGAGTGAGAGAATCCAGTAGTTGTTTTGCTCCTTCTGACTCATTTTACTTAGTATGATATCCTCCAGGTGTCTCTATTTTGTAGCAAAGGTTGATTGTATCTTTTCTTAGAACTGAGTAGTATTTTTCTTTCCACTCAACCATTATTGTGCTTCAGTTGTTTCTAGATCTTGGTTATCCTGAGGTAACACAACAATGTCCTAAATAGCACTACAATGAACAATATTATTTCAAAAGTAGTGTTTTTTACTTCTTTGGCTAGATGCCTAGGAGTAAAATTGCTATATTATATGGTAATTCTATATTTAATATATTGAATACTCTCAATATGTTTTCCATAAAGCTGTAAAGACAGAACCAGTGAACAATCTTACCAAAAATGAATGAGGATTCCTCTGTCTCCATAATATCCTAGCAACACTTGTTCTTTTTGTCCTTTTTGATATAAGCCATTCTTGCTGGTATAACAAATTTCATTATCACTTTCATTTCTCTAATGGTGAGCTTTTTTTCACGGGTCTTTTGGCCATCTTCATCTTTTAGAGAAGTGCCTTTTCTGCTCTTGTTCCCATTTTTTGATAGGGTTGCTTGTGATGGTTATTACTGAGTTTAACGTTCTTTATATATTTGAATATTAATCATTTTTCAGACGTATGGTGTGTGAATATTTTCTCTCATTTAATTGGATGGCTTTATTTTAGTGATAGTTGGTTTTTGGTTTATGTGTGGTGTCAGGGGTTAAACTCATTAGCTCACATATATAAGGCAAGCACTTTACCTGAAGCTAGACCATGACCCTAGTGATAATTTCTTTATTAGTACTGATGCTTAATAATAGGGTCACACTTTTTATCCTGCTTTTGTTTTACTTGCCTGTAAAGCTGAATTAGTGATGGCACCATAAAGCCAGTATCTAGGAGTTTTGCCTATCTTTTCTTTATATATTATAAATGTGACTCTCACATATTTAATCTGTATTTATTTAGTTGCTGTATATAGTATGAGATGGTGGTACAGTTTCACTCCACTGCAAGTAGCTAACCAATTTCCCCAGCTCCATTTGTTAGAAACTTTTCTTTCTTCATTTAATGCTCTTTAATCCTTTATGGTGAATTAACTATCTATGCTTTACTTCTGGGCTTTTAATTCTATTCCATTGGTCGAAATGTCTGCTATTATTCCAGTATTATAAACCCACATGGTTTTGATTACTATAGTTGGATTTTAAGTTGGGAAGTATAATGCATAATGCTTTCCATCACTTTTTCTCTGAATTGCTTTGGTTATTGGGTGTGGTTATTAGGGGAGGAGGTGTGGCACGATGCAAATTTTAGTGATATTTGCTTCATGTCCTTGAAAAATGCTTTTGGGATTTTGATATAGATTGAATTGAATCTATGCGGTGTTTGGGTGGGATAGTCTTTTCATCAATGTTAATGGGAGTTTTTTCCATTTCCATGTGTTTTCTATTTCTTTTAATAGTTTTCAGGTATGCCTTTTATCTCCTTTGTTAAATAGATTCTTAGGTACTGCCCTTTTTAATGCAGTTGTAAATGAATTTTTCTTCTACCCCATTATTTGCATATAGAAATGTAAAATAGTTGTTGATTTTATATTGTTCCTTTAATATCTCAGATTATTATTTCTAATAGTTTTTATGATTTTTTTATATATACTGTTTTACTGTCTGTTGATAGTGATCATTTAACTTCTTTTCTGTTTTAGATTCTTTTTACTTTTCTCTCTCTCATTTCCTTAATCCTAATTGCTGTGACTAGGACTTTAAATACTATGTTGAATAATAGTAATGAGGCTGGACACCCATGTCTCTGGTGGAATTAAAACTTGCAGGTTTATATCACCACAGATGTTAAATCTATGTTTGTTGTGGATCGACATTACTATGTTTTGGTATGTTTCTTATATTCATATTTTGTTGGAAGTTATTATCATAAGGATATCAAATCTGGCTGCAGTAGCAGCAAGTTTTGCCTTGTATCTGTGAGGCCCTGTATTTAATCCCTCAGTACTAAAATAGCCAGAACCTAAATAAAGCAATTTAATAGGGAAGCTAAATATTATAAAAGCTGTCTGATATTCTAATGATATAATAATATGATTTTATCTTTCCTTTTGTTGCCGTCTGTGTTCCATTCATTTTCCTGTGTTGAGCTGTTCTTGCCTCACTGAAATGAATCTCAGATGTATTGTTGTATTTGGTTCACTAAGTTCTTGTTGATGAGTTTTACATTTATGTTTACAGGGTATTGGTTTGTAGTTTTCTTTATTGTTGTATCTGTATCTGCTTTTGGCATAAGGATAATGTTTGACTCATTGAAACCCTGGAAAATTTTTCATTTCTTAAGATTTTTGGACAGCTTGATAAGGTTAGATAATCATATTTGTAAGATTATTAAAAGTCACTGGTGAGCCCATTTTAGCTAAAAGTTTTGTTTTGGTACAGTATTTTGATAATTATTTTTATTTCCTTGCTATATGTAACATGTTTTCTATTTTCTTCTGATTGGCTAGTAGGAAATTCTCTAATTCTGTTAAGTTTCCTAATTTAGTGGAATAAAGTTGTTCATGGAAGTCTTTTATTATCATTTATATTTCTTTGGTAAATGTGGTATCTTCTTTCCTTTTATTTCTAATCCTATTAATTAATGTTTTTCTTTTTTTTTTCAAGAGTATAGCTAGCTAAAATGTATTTACTATTACATATTTACAGTAAATATTGATATTTCTTACCATACCTAGTTCTTTTTCTTTAAACAATATGAAAGAAAAAATATAAAAGCTGTTTGATCTTATATATATAAATGTGTGTATGTATATATTATCTCAGCTTACCCATTCTACCAAAAAGAATCTGATCTTTTACTAAGATATATTTTAGTAGGTTATTTTGTGAAGAACTTCTGTATTTTAAATTAGCCTTCACTTATACACAATACCGCAACACAGAAAAGTTAGCTGTATTGTTATAAGAGGATCTAGTTTGTAAGATTACAACTGCAGTATTTGTTGGCAGTCAGCATATTACAAATATTCAAAGTGACCTTAAAAGAGAGTTCTGCAGTAACTGTATGTGTTTTATAAAATCCACTAAATCAGATTTATTAACTATGGGGGCTGATGTCATAACATGTTTCCGATCCAGGACGGACCTTACTTCAATCCCCAGCATCCCATATGATACCCGAGCCAGGAGAACTTTTTTTTTTTCATTTATAATTTTTTTTATTATTTTTAAATATGAGAACAAAGATGCAAAGAAAGAGGACAAGGTAAAGTTACGGTGGAAGGACGATCACCCAATAAACAGACTTCACATAAGTCCCCTTGCTGATATCTTAACATTGAGCTTTCAGCAAAAGAATATTAAGAAAAATAGAACAGAACCTATGTACAATTACTTTGTCCCTCAAGACACCAGATTGTAATACATATTTCTTAGCAGCACATCAAGCATTCTAAAGCCATAAAACTTATGTAACTCCTTAAACATTGAAGGCATAGTACTTTTTTTTACATTTCCATGCTTATGCATATTAGTTTAAGTTAGCTTCAAAAGTGGGTGCTTCTTTTTAAGGATAAGAGTCAAAGGAGCACAGTAAAAACGGCGTTAAGTGGCAATAATTGTTTGCATCGGCCCACCAGAATATGGGGATCATGGAAAGGGAAATCCTTGGCCTAAATACAAGGGGACCAAACCCCTGATGTTTCCTGGCATAAGACCAGCTCTAGGCTCCAGGCACACTAGATTGCCCAATCCCAGTCGTTGTCTGTAGTGCCAACACACTTTTATTTTCCACGATGTCTCTGTTGTTGGTATCATGTTTCTGTATTAAAGATCCTGGGATCTGCATATCCTATATTGCAGTTT